>JAIPRN010001924.1:0-37321 GCA_025469175.1 Geopemphigus sp. TES_GeoC_2020 | reverse complement strand
GAGAGAGAGAGAGAGAGAGAGAGAGAGAGAGAGAGAGAGAGAGAGAGAGTAATAATAATAATGACTCTTGACGATAAATACAAAATTAAAAATAAATAAAATTATTCAAATTTTAAATATTATAATAATTTTTCTAGCCTGAGGTTGATTTTATATTAAATACACCGACATATTTTACTTAAAATTAATAATTTCGTTGAAAAATATATTTAATTAGTTAAAAATATTTAAAGCATAGACAGTAAAAAGAAATTAAAAAACCCAAAATATTCAGTAATAACTTCGCAGAATTTCATACTCGGAAAATAAATCTTTCATTTAATTTTGTATTTTTTATAATAGTCGAAACGTAACGGGAATATACCCAAAATTTCTTGGGTAAAAACAAACTACATACTTAATATTTTAAATAATAATTTTTTTTTTATAATTCGCTATAATTATTCTTAGTTTTAGACCGGTTTCTAATTAATATATACATTTTAATTAGATATTTTGGTGGATTTTTTAAAAAATATTTTCCAATACAAAATACGCGTATTTTAAAACGTACTCGGAATACGTGACGGAGGAACATAAAAAAGTATATATTTATAAAACGTTCATTCGTATAGAAATGGTGGAATACTTTACACGACTTCTGATTTATAGCGTATGTACGGCACTATGAAGTGCACGATAGCGTATACATTTAGTATACTACGCGTTATTTAATACAATTGGTTTTAAAAGTCAATGAAAACTGTACGCACGAAATACGTGATGCACGCGCGAATATTATCAAGTTAAACGAATCCGAATAATAATACCAACGATCATTATTGATCACCGTGTTAAGCGATCGGTGCAAACATTCGACGAAGTATACGCTTTTAAACGATTTCACGGTAAGCCACGGGGGACCTTCTACGTAGTATTAATTATGTACAGCCTATTACGATAGAGGTACTGCGTATATAAGCGTGAAAAACATTTTTTTCCCCGTTTAATCTTTGGACTGTTTCGTTCGTTCGTTTAACATTTTACGCGTGACGAAAACTTTTTTTACGCACATGACGCGTTTTATATATTTTGTTCGTTTATCGTAACGTGAAAATATGTTTTACGGCCGGAGTAGCGAATACACGTGCGCGCCTAGAATACCACACGAACAGTGTGCCGTCCCGACGCCGTTTAGGGAAATGCGTGTCGCCCTCGAGAACGGAGGTTCACGTTTGATTTGTTTTTCTCGTCCGTGTACACCGAACGCACATTGTATCGTCATTTTACTATATTCGTCGTTTTTCGTGTATATTGAAACATTATCGACGAAAAAAACATCTGCCGTTGATAATTGATTTCGTCGGCGACAAAACGTCGTAACAATTTTCAGCCATATTTATAAACGTTGTATATCGTTATAATCAAACTTTGTCAATTAATACGGGTTTACGTTTAAAGGATTACGGGTATTTACAAATTGTCTTTTTTTACCCGCTACGAGGAGAAATACGAAAATATTATTGTCGATTTTCTCAACGTTTTCGTTAACTTGGCGAATAACAACGATACGTCGTATTTTGGATTCTAAGCGAAGCGAATTTACCACGACGCGTTTCGTTTTTACGAAAATACGTTTGTCCGCGTACGCTCGTACATATAACGCTTTGATTTTTATCCGAAATCGTAACTAGTTAGGCCCTTCGTTTGATTTACTCATAATAGTTTTCTCAAGGTTCGAGAAGTATACCGAAAAGTGGCGAAAATTCGGTAAACCGCGGTCGCGCGTTCGGCTTTTACGGCACTGTTAATCGACCTAAACCGTGTCAGATCGAAGCGCTGTTCTCGTGGCTACTCGGCGTAATGTTATTCTAAACAACAACGATCATATCGCGGCGATACTTTCGGAAACGTATCGTGTTTGTTTTATATATTTAAAAATCACTGTCGTTTACGTTGATGAGTTCGGCCACTCGAGGAGGAGGATGTACGTAAACGGATAACATAAAATCGATATACGGAGGTATTCACGTGGTATCGAGAGCGTATCGTGCGCGTACATTCTTATATTGGATTTATATAAAACCCCTTTGGATTCGAACATAATAATATTACGAACGGCGTTATTATTAATATAAACAAAGAGTGATGTAAAATTTATCTATAACTAAATAGACGGGTCATTTGTAAATATTACGTTTTGTGATGTCACCTTCGGTTAATATGATGATCGAACCGCGTCGAATACGAGTGCGTGATAATCCGTTTATCTTTATAATTAATTCCGCCAACAATAACAATATAGACAATAATAATATTATTTTCGAACCTTTTGAGATTTTCGGGATATTATAGCCGAAGAATTCGCTATGGTGGAGAGTCGTCGTCGTGTTCAGCTAGTATATTTTCATACGATATATGTGTGTATATAGCTCGTAAAAAAATAAAAACATACGTTTATTTTATAAATTGGCGCCGGCGATAATATTTGTTCAATATTCCTCCGGCGTGTTAAATTGCGGGCGCGTTATTACAGTTTTAGGCGTGGTTATTAACTTTTCCAATACCATGGTTTTGTTGACTTTGCGTTTTAAACACCAGCCGCGTGATGTTTACAAGTACAAACTGCATTCGGGCCGTAATATGTACGCGAACGATTTAAGAACTTAAAGTGTTTCCGAGTAGAAGAGAAACGTAACGGTATTAACATTTCCGAGTATACGTAATAATAGTACACTTCGATTGCCGCGAGGTTATTTTTAAGTCGTCCGAACGAATATTTCCGAACAGATTATTGCGAAATGCCGTTCGGAGGGGCCGCAGTGTAGAACGGCACGCGCACCGCCGTCCGTATATTATTCGCATTTTTAAACGCGCGCGCGACTTTAATTTATAACGTATACACGCGGGTTGTTTGTACATTTGTTTCGAAATCGCGGAATACGTTCCATTCGGACGAAATGGATATACAAAAATGTCCCGCGACATTTCGATCGAATTCATGTTCGGAAACGTTGCGACGATATTATTAAACGCTCTAGCGTTCGTTATTTTATTCGAAAAAAATTACACGAAACGTTGTATAAACATTACGCAACGTTAAATGTATGTTTCGAACGCGCGCGTACGCGATACATACATCATATCGCGATAGGCACTATGTGTATTATACACTCGTCGTGTTTTTTTTTTAACCGTTTTTATTGTTGAATATTAAGAAAAAGTATTAGTTTTTAAGGTAAAAAACGTGTATCGCCTCTGATAATTTACGTTACCAAGGCCGTCGCCACTTAGTTAATAAATCGTCGTCGTGTCAAACTTGCGTATAAAAAAAACCGTATTCGAGAATCGAGTGCTTTATAATATTTTTATTTCAGCGACGAACGTGTACAGGCGATGTAGACGGAACGCGAATTTGTTTCGTTAAAAACGAAAAAATAATACGCCCATGAATCGATAATGTTACGCGCGAATCGAACACCCGTTCACGTGTCATTTCATACTTACCGCGTTAGTTTAAAAATAAAGTTACGTCACGTCCCAAAATATTTCCGTCGGACGAGTTTATTATTATTTTTTTTTAACCAATATCACGAGCTCGATGTAATAAAGATTTTTACAATAAATATGACACACTTAGTCCATTGGTATTATTGGTTCACTGCTGTATATTATAGGTCTCCCATGTACAATGTTTGATATATTTTTGTGACAACATTTCGTTTTTTTTTTTTTTTTTGTAAACGGTAATGTAGGTTTGTAAATAGGTACGTCAAAATTGTCATCCCGAAAACATTTGTAGGAAAAAACGACTAAAATAATCGACGAATATTTACGAACTCTGTATTTAAACGAATATGGAAGCGTATAAAATTTATAAGTTACGAATGGTAGTTAAACATAAAATAGGTGAGTAATAAGTATAGATATTATTATATTGTCGAACAAATTCGTCATTATATAAAACGGATCTTATAATATAATATATTCCGTTGTCGAGCTATAAAAAAACACTTCACCGTCGTTCGTAATAGTCGAAATTTAGTTTTGTATAGTTATCGATTAAAAGTGTTTGATTATATTTTTGAAAATTTGAACGCTATTCTGAAAACATATTTTCATGTCGCGTAATAAGTACAATATTAATAAAAACGAGAAACCTGTCGGATTACATTTTACATAAACGAAAAACAGTTGTCGCGAAAATAGTGAAAAATCCGATAAATAAAGTCGTCCTTGTTGTCTTTGTGTAATAATAGCCTTTGCGTATAAGGAACGATTTTGAGTTTACAATATATTGGTATATTAGACCAGGTGGTGGTAGTGGTTTTTTCTAAGTACGAAATTTTTCAAATTTTCCCGCCTTATTGGTTGACAGACGAAAATATTCACGTACGAATAATTTTCGTAGCGCGTAAAATCGATTAAACGTGCGTGTAGATAAAGACGTAAACTGGAGCGAGAGTAAAAGACGAATAAACGAAAAATAAGGGTTTAAAAAAAGAACCACGGCTAACGACAACTATGACAACAATATAAGTACCGTTGGAATCCGCACGTTGGAATGCACCCAGCGGGTACCGATCCGCACATTACGCGAATCGAACGTCCACAAACCTGGACGAATATTAGGAAGTGCCCAAGAAGATTATCATTAAAATATATCGACTTTCTACCGAAGAAAAAACGACAATTTAAACGACAATGGGTACGCACGAATAGTTTTCGCCGTACGCGTTCGCGTGGACATAAAAAATTGGGACGCGTTTTTATCAACGAAGCGTCGTATGTAGCGCGTAAGTGTGAATCGGGCGTTCACTACTAAGTAGTCGTATATTATTTTACCGTTTCGGACTTAAACGTATATCGAGGATTGCAACATTTTATCGAGTATCGTGACGATGACATATAACGTTTAAAACGATTTAGGTTCCCTAAGAATATCGTTTTAAATATTTTTTTTGACCGAATCGAACGGTCGTTTATAGGTCTTCGAAGATTACCTAAAAATAGGATTATCGGTTTTTTTTTTAACAAAATGGATAACAAATTTAAAAGGTATATAATAATAGATGAAATTCGTAAATTAGGCATTTTACAAAATTGCACGTTAATCGAGATAATTATTATTACAATCACAATTGTCCATATTTAATTTTGTTTTAAAGCATACACATTTGATAATTCTATTTTGTTTTATAATTTGTAATTTACGTATTTTTTCTTCGTATTTCGTGAATCGTTAACTTTCAATTTTTAATTTTACATCAATCTTACAAACATCTAAACATTTACTTTCAAAATAGTCGATTATTAGGTAACTCACACCACTTGGTCCGTGACGTGTTTAAATTAAGAATTATATTTAAATTAAATAGGAAAAACGAATGTTAGGTAGCGGAAGTGTATGAATTAAGACACAACGGTAGCCAATACGTCACGTCTGACACAGGCACTCGCCTTATACGGTGCCATTTGCCTGGCATAGCCTTTTTTACACGGTATCGGCAATAAATTCATTGGCTCGGAATGCCTGAAGGCAGTACTTCGGGCCAACGAGTCGTCATGGTTTATTGAAAATACAAAATTTTGACAAAATCGGATCTACAATACGATCATCCTTAATGGGAAAGGTGAGCAATGTGAGCTATTCCCACGTTGTTTTAACTCGCCCTCCTCCCCTCCGTACATAAAATTTAATTCACCGTAATTCTTAAGAACTAACACTCTTTAAAAACTATCACGTGAATGTGATCACGTGGTGACAGGACAATCCTCTGCCACGGGGCAGCCATTTATACCTTCATTTAGGTAGCTTGAGTTAACACACGAGTGGAGCTGAATCAGGACAATCCCCTGAGACGGCACTACTTACATCGTCCTTTACGAAATATAAAAAGAATATAAAAGTGATTCTTCGTCCCCGATTTAGCGGCCTAGCCACTACCTCCTCCTGCGGCCACGACGACGTGACTGTCTGGCATAGCTTCATGTACGTTGAAGTGATTCGTCTACATTTATGAAGTCCTGGTACCGATTACGCGGTACCGTCCGCTCCATTCATAATTTGACCAAGGAATCATAAACGTAACGTTTCGTTTTAATAAATGGGCGGTCGCGTTTCACAAGCGTACACGCGCCAAAACAAGTGGTTGTAGCAGAGAGAAGACCGTACCACCATTGCGTCCTAACTTATACGTTCCTGGTAACAGGTTTGTTTAATATTTTTCATTAGCGGTGACGACCGGAAACCGGTACCAGGGGTTTAAAAGTGTAGACGATTCGTTTTAATAAACAGACGACTGCGTCAGACAGAGAACAATGTTAGACAAGTGACTGTGACGTAAACGTATACGTTCCTGGCACCTAATATTTGGTCATTTAAAATTCACCGCGTGAGCTAAGTAGTGAGTTCAGAAGTGGTAACGACATATTGTTTGAAACGAACGGATGTTGGGTATCAGGATCGTATGAATTAGGATGCGACGATGGCTAACACACTACTAGGATACTTTTTCAACTACCTGTAAAGTGATTCGTACACATTTTTGAGTTACTAATACCATTTCGGGCCACGTGGACGATATTAATTGGTTATTATTATTATTCGAATACATTTTGTCCTTCTACGTATATTCGAATAAAACGTGACGAATTCGTATTTTGAAAATGTAAACGCGTAAAAACGGACGTAAAAATGGCACAAATAACCCAAAGTTGAACAATAACTGTTAATCAATGGTCGTATAAGTCGCGGTTAAGGTACAAGTTACCTTTTTAAAACAAATTTTCCTTACGCTTTTATTGTATTTTGGTTATGCGTTTCCGAGTTATAGTTATGTATTTATTATTATCAAAACGAGCTCAGGACCGATTAGTATCTACGTCGATGGTCGTTAAGAAAGTGAGGAGGGAAATACGATTTTAGACGGTATAAATGACTTCTTAACTTTTGATTAGTTAACCAAAACTGATAAGTATAGCTTAATACGTATTGATATATACAGAAAAAAAACGGAAACTCGTTATGTTAAAAACGTAATCGAAATCATTCGAAAATTATTGGTTTTTAGTAACTTTTTAATTAGTTAAACCTTAGATTTACAATAACCATATGGCTCTATCGTTCAAACGAAATGTTATTTCGTGTATAAAATTATATTTTGCTCGAGGAATTAGCAGTGGAGAACTTTGGGTTGGTAATTGAAGTTTTCGGCGAGCCGTTGATCGCGTTTTACTGGACTTTATGGGCCCGTAGTATCGTGATAATATATAGTTATTAGTTGTATAAATAGTAAACATAAATACGTATCGGCCGAGTTAGCTGTTTGACGATTTCCATTTATTTGAAAACGAAAACAACTCCGTAACAGATAGCTCACGGCAAGCGTAATAGCCGTTACCGAACGTGTCAAAAGTAAAATGTTTAGCGCGTTTATTATAATAATATCGGTTGGATGTTGCGGGTTTCTACCGAGAAGTTAGTAGTTATAGTTTTCCCCGGGAAAAGCCGTAACGCGCGCGGCGATTTTTTTTTTATCGGACACGTGGTACACAGGTATATATGAACGCGATCATAGCGTATAGATCGTTATGAAAACACGACACGCAAACCTCGCTTAACCTTGTACATACGAATTTTAATTACGAATTTTCTCGTAAATACGAATCTATAATAGCGATTTGACGTCGAACTCTGCCAAAATGTACGTACACACTACAGCGGACGACGCGGACGAAATATGAAAACGTTTTAATATATTTTGGCGGCCGTTGTTTGTGTAGGAAAATCGAGTATACGAGTACACGTTATAACGATCGACGACCGACGGCGATTAGCACGCGTGATCGAACTGCCAACCAATATTCCGGTATTCACTCGACGGGGATTTTTTCGTTACGTAACGTATAATTTTAATTCGTGGTGGAACTACATCTATAGAAAGCGTGAACTATACGTCGATACATAATATGGGGGTTTACCTCTAATTAAACATATTATATAAATATTTGTTTATCGTAACGTTGTTTTACTGTACTAGGCTATATCTCGGCAAATATAAACAATTGTCTTATATCCTTTGGACGATTTGCATTTCGTGCTATAGTGTTCTACGATTTTAATATTTTTATCTGCGTCCCTTACATAACTATACCGATTTTCGATGTTGACCCTACGATTTCGAATAGTACATTCTTAAAGAATTTGTTTTTATAGGATTCACACGCGTTGATTTTTGAAGTCCGACGAATATTTCCCGAGTAATATGCTTTTAAATTAACGTCAAGGCGAGGTAGAGCTGGAGGGATATCGCGATGTGTAATTATTGAAAATGTACCCTCTTGAAAACGCTTTATTAGAAATGTCTGAACTTAATAATTTAATTTTCTTTCTGTTCAAGGCGTAAAATTTTTTTCGTTTATTTATAATAATTCTATAGGACACTTTAGGAGATTTTGTGACAGCTTACACGCGATTTAGCTATTAGGAGCGGGGTTTTTTAATTATTATAATATTTAATATAATCATTTCTTAAACGATTTAAATAACGGAAAAAATACGCCGAAATCAAATTTGTTTAAAATATCGGCAGGTAATGGTTGGCTTATTACAAAAACAAATATTGTATTATAATATAATAATAAGAAGTTTATTCGTAATTTAAACGTATTTGTATGTACGTTGTCGAATTATTATTATTATAACGATTTATCAAATAGCACGATTATATTATCAGTATGTCTGCAGAGCGTTCCACATAAATAATAAGCAACAGCCGTGTTAGAAAAACGTCAACTTGATATTGCGATAGGGAAAAACGTATGAATTATTTGAAACCGTATATATATATATATATATATATATATATGTATATGTATATGTATATATATATAAAGTACCTTATATATAAATTTGGTAAATCTCAAGCGCGTGACGTCCAGTATAATAACGCAAATTGTATTACTCCAAAAATTGACGGATTTGTTATGTTCATGGAAACAATAAATTTAAAACGAGAAAATTTAAAATCATATGGTCGCAGTACAAATAAATTGTGAACTTTTTGTTTAGAAATTTCGTAAGTTGATTTTCTAAGTTCTAGGATTATATATATATATATATATATATATAACTTATACGTTAAGGTTGTTCGTCGTTTGTCAAATACAAATATTTAATTTGTTCAAACGCAATTTAATTAATAAGAAAAAAAATATGAAAAAATCGACTAGGTATATAAAACGAGTTGAAAACCAATTAATGTATATACAGAGAAAGAAAAGCTAGGTAAACAAATATAATATAATTGAAAAATTCATTATTTCTTTGGTAGTCGTATTATGTGTATAATAATATTCAAATACATATTTTTTGTATTTACAATGTAATTTTATGTATATAAAACATCGAAAGTAGGATATAAAATAATATAATTATATCTGTCCATTATTTTATAATATAAAATAGGTATAGTCAACTTGGAAACTGATTAAACGTCGGGGAAAAAATATATCGATTTATCGGCGACAAGACGAACTTATATATATATATGTATAGCCAACGAAGGTTAATCCACGTCCACACGAATACCTAAATGTGGTTAAGCTGTTATATGATTTCCAAAGAAATACTCGGCCCTCAGGAAATGTATTTTCACGTTTAACGTTTTGAAGGATGTTTGGCATTTTATGGATTGCCACTGTTAGGTGCGTTATTTGTGAAGCTTAAATGTTTTTGATCGCGATTTTAAGTAAATTTTTATTATATTTTTCGAATATTTCACTACATTATCTATTATATGTATATATATATATACAGTCTTTTTTACCATAAAACCATGCGTGTACGTAACGTTGGTCATAATTCGATAAGATATTTACGCAGACTGTACGATAAGTCGATATAAGAACCTCGGTTAAATTATTGTTATACTATATCGTACTCGTGTCTGTGAATTGTGTTCTGCAATTATTAATATCACGACTTTTTTCAATAACCGACAGTTGCTTATGCAGTGTATCTGGCTTTAACAAAATCCTTCGATATGTTTATTGACTATTTTAGATTGAAGGGCTATATGATGTGTACGTGTGACTACATATATTATATGAATTATAACTGATGCAATATGCACACAAATATTTTGATAACATTATTGAACGAATTTTATTATGTAATAAATACTTATTTGATATCATATCCTATGTAACATTATGTTGTAATGTTCATAATATGTTACACTGCAACTATAGTCTCGTTTAATAGTATATACTAGAAGAATAAAATTATTATCGCGTAATAATTGTACGCGTGTGTATATACTACAATGTATATATATGTACTACGATGTTTTTGACTTTATTTGTGTTAAATTTAATTTTGCGACGTACTTAACATTTGTATATGTTTAAGTCGAAAATATTGGGTTGAATTAAAGTATAACGAAATATATATAATTGTGCAACTAGTTAGTGCTTGAAATCAACGACTTGTTCGAATTCGTTAAACTGCAAATTGTATTTTATTATTTGTTCGGCGAAACTCGCGATTGTTCTATACGTATAAAGCCGCTACGAAAAATGCGTCAAATAATTTCATCTCGAGAAATGAACGAAGTTTGAGGTTAAACGGTTGGTTTTAGTTATCTTAACCGGTTTATAATTTTAAAAAATTAAAAACGGATAAACGACTATTTTGTTATCGGGTTATTTTTATGTATTTAACATCAGAAAGTATCCCGCGACGACAAGAATAAAAATTTAAAAAAACTATTTAGAATACGTGCTCGGCAAAGATGTTAATAAAACGTGTTAACTCGATGAGAAGACAAAATTAATAGTGTGGCTTACGATTAAAAGTTGACAGTTGACAAAATACGTTTTCAGTCAGTTAGGTCTAAAGTTAAAATTAAGATATAATATGAACACGATTAACGTACAAACGTAATTTCGGAATAATAATAAGTTAATAAACGAATTTGATTATACATTTTCAATATTTCGTAAGACGAGACGTACGAAGTTAATTGTTTTAATCTTGATAACCCGTTGACTGTTAATCGTAATAATTATTAATAATAACGTATTCTCGATTCCCATAAAAATATTCGTCTTGAGCGTATTGACTAAACCGCATAATCGTGAGACTATACTGTACAAAATTAAGTTCGTACGGCGGGAACTAATTAAGTTAATTAGTCAACGACAATAGGAATAAAAAAATTATATACAAACGAATAAAAATGTTAACGAAATTGATCATTTTAGCTGGTTAATGTTTCCGTTTAGTATATTTTTGAAAAAAAAAAAAACGTAAACCATCGTTTTCGAATACTTTGCGAGATAGTGTTTTGCGGTTCTTGTAAATCTCGCTGATGATTTGCGTCCGCGTCAGTGGAACGATATGCAGTTAAAATTCGACCAACGAAAAGTCATACGCCATATAAATTCGTCTCGCGTACAGCCACATAACAATTTATCTGCCTATACACGCGTAGGCGTATAAAAGTTATAAACTTAAAAACCAAGGTTGTTCGTACCGAAAAACGCAGCGTAGCGACGATGTCGGTCACGTCGCCGGTTTTTTATTTCATTATTGATTTTCGACCGCTTTTTTTCCCGATGAGTAAGCGTGTTTTCCTATTACGAGTTTGTTTTAATTATTACGTGCCGCAAAGTACGTACAACAGGAAGTTTGATCATTACGCATATTATTGTTCTTTACTTTGTCAATTTTCGTCGAATATACCTACATATGTACCTACTCTATGTTTTATCTCGTCCACTCGAATTCGAACATGCGATTCATTCGATGTTTTCATACATTTTACGTATCGAATTACACGTTAGATTTATCTATATATTTTTACTTTTAAGGTAATTTATATCAATTTAATAGTTTTGAATCATACATTCTGAAGAATATAACACGGTAGATAAACTATACCACACGACACACACAGACACACACACACACACACACACACACACACACACACACACACACACACACACATATATATATATATATATATATATACCTTTTTTTATGGAATTAATACGCAATTTCAAATAAAAAACAAATTATGTATACATAAACCGCCGTAATTGTAAATCTTGTTTCAAGCCAATAAAGTATAAGCTCGAGCACCTACGCGTTCGTATTATTTGGATAAATATAGGTACCTAGGTAAATATAGGTACGAGTAATTTAATTGTACACGTATCGATAACGGATTACCTAGTAGTTAAAAATAATGAATCGTAAAATAAACGAAAAAGACGAACGTTAAATTTGATATGTGTCAATTACAAGGTTGACGGATCGTAACTGAAGAGTGAATAGAGGGGGAGTACTTGAAATTCATCCCATTTATCACGTTTGAATTAGATAATTTGCCGAAGAAGGTCAACAAAACCGTCCCGTCTTCTTTAATAACTAAGTTTTTGCAAATGTTCATTTGTAGGCAATTTAGTACGTCATTATTCGTTAGTAACAAGCACAAATATCAATTTCGCGTTACTTTATTTAGAGTAATTAACGTTGTCGGTTTATTTTGCGTTTTCAGAAATTAAACTTATAAAACACGATAAAATTTGTCCACTATTAGAAAAAGCTGAGCGCGCAACTCTGTTCTCCATAGTTCATTAAATGCTGCAGTTTCGCGAAGTATTTGAGTATTTCAACACTTTTGTTAATATCGAATACTTTTGTTTTTAAGAATTCAATAGAGTGATAAAGCTCGTATAGTATAATTTTATTTTTCCAATTTCCGTTATATAAGTGATATTATCACTTACACAAACCGACTGTCAAAGTATCAATTGATATAAAAATATCGTCTCAATAGTATGCGTTTTGTTAGTTATTACTCTTCGTAATATACTAATTATTCATCCGTCTTGTAAGTACAAAGTATAAATTACTTTACTAATTACCATCGGTACTAATTATGACAAGAAATTCAACTTTTTCAATTAGCGACAACTTTTATTTTAATATTCCAAATAATTTTTTTAAAACGTCTAAATATTATTAAAATATAATTGGGGCGTATTTTTTTATAACGTGCGATTAGTCGTTCTTATTGAAACACCAAATACGCTGGCGCGTTTGTTACTTAATATTTCATCTTCGATCCAAACAATAGAAGCCGTGTAGAAATAAAAGTGTTTAACGTATTATTGTAGGTGTTCGAACTGAATTTAATTCTATACACACCTAGTGCACGTCTCGCTAAATCGGTAAAAATAATTTACGAAATTCGAAACGCGCGTATACAAGCGAAGTTGTTTATTTATCAGATAATACGCAGCTTCGATTTGAGTATAGTAATATACGAATCGCGTTAGTAATGATTAATCGTTTTTAATTATTTATCACTATTATTTTATTATAACTTTTGCTATTTATAAACACGGGAATAAATCGACGTCGATTATAGCTTTTCTTTTAAGGCATTGGCGTGTTTTTTGACGCGCACACGCCTGTAGCGGCGAACAAATTAAACGAATATAATTTTAAGACATTCACGAACGACGCTAGTTTCATATTTCGTGTAACTGGTAATTCGTTTTAACGGAGTAAAATGCGTCCGTTAAACGTATTCATTATCGGTAAACCATCGAGATCCGAGAAAAAAACAAGCGAAAATTCTTTATGCGTACCTAAAATTAATATGTATCTACCTATATGTATATATTATAATTGTTCGTTAATATAATTAAGTTGTCTCGTGGATCGTCATTATACGTTTAAAACTAGTTAATATCACAATAAAGTAGATAATACAACTAATACTAATCTATGTAGTAGTACGCACGTATCTGTGATTGTCGATCTACAACGACAATAATAATAATAATAATAATAATAATAATAATAATTGATCGTACAAGTTTTTTCTTGTGTTGTATTCGTCAAGTGTTTTGACTTTTCGGAGTAAGATAATTATCTCTGACGCATATAGGTTCATAATATTGTCGGTAAACATATTATTTAGGTGCCCGTGACGCGTATTTGCAACGATGTTATAAAAAAAAAAAAGAAAAACGCATTATAACTTCAAGGTTTAGTGTCCAATAATGTCAATAAATATAATACGCCTATACGCGTTTCATTAGAGACTATCGTATATTTATGACAAATACTTACAATTGGTTAATAAGCTAAAGTTCAATTAAAAGGTAAAAATAATATCGTCGTATTAATTTAAACCATATACTGTTCATTTATTATGTGGCTAAGATATCCGAGGAGAACAAGTTATTATTTAGTCAATTTTTTCGTATATAACGTTAAGTTTAGGTATGTTTTCAAAATAATTCAATATTTATGCATTACCCACTGTTTTGATTAAAAAAAAAAAACAATTTTAACGACGTATTATTTAAAAATTCTGATTTAGGTAATAATTTAGTTTTGTATAAATTAACTCTTATTTTGTAATTTTAAACGGAACGGAAGCTTTTCACGTATGAAATAAAAACCGCAGAAATCGTAAATACAAAAAAAACTACGACGGAGTCAAATTGACTTTAACTAGTTAAGCCATTAGTTCATTTACTTTTGACTATTTAAAAACTTGTCGTTATAAATTCGAAACATTTCTAGTTTATCGTTCACTTTGTCCATTTTTGTAAATACACATAGTTTATATATTATAAGTCTATGCTTTATATATTCGATTTTGTTCAAGTATAATAAAATGGGAACATTTTACGACGTAGACGTGAAAGTTAAATTATATTTGGCGAGGAAAGAACGAAAAAGTCATCCAAAATATCTTTTAATATTGTGTTTAATTTATATATTTTCATTTCTATTCGGTTTTGAATTTTCGCGTCAACGTTAAGTAACGATGTATTGTGATTTCTATTAGTCGATATATTTTCATTCCACTGTTCGTAAAATAAGACGAAACCACCTTTTATTGTTCTTTCGAGCTTTTGTCAACTGGACAAGTTGACTCATTTTTGTAACTCTTTAAATTAAGTTAACGTATTAAATATAAGTAAAAAGTTATACTAGAATTTTTTTTAACTGAAAAAGTTAAAAATCAATTGTAAAAGGTAACCTAACTTGGTTCAGAGTCTTATAATTAACGTTAGAAAGACGAGATGAGATTGCTCAACGTTTTATATAGTCTTCAATAGTACGTACACGTTATCAAACGTTATATAAACAATGTAGTGTTCGGTATTTTCTACGTCGTTAATGATTTAACTTAATTTAGATACTTTTGTACAAATAATTCGTTTGTTAAATAAACAAAACAGTAACCTAACTCTTTATCTTGATTATAACTTTTAATTCGTTAGCGTCCACTTTAGTTCTTATACAATATTATATGTTTCACTTTATTATACCGTTTCTACTTCAAAAAAATCTGTTTTTTTAATATATATATATATATATATATATATAGTTGTTACAAATACGTATATATTTATTTAATATCTTAACAAACGTATTGTATGGATCGGCGATCCATTATAGTCGATGTACGTGGATGTAGAAAAATTGTATGTCGAAAAAAGGTAAAAATTCCGACAAACGCGTCGACGATTAATGTTGTAAAAGTCCTTACACAAAAAACTAACGAACCGTAACGCCGAGCGCGGTATTATTATATATACGCCATACGCGTAATTTCTGGCACATTTTGGCAACTAGCGTCTATACACACATTTGTTGCGCGACAGTACGTATGCCTTTGTAACTTGTAGGTAGTGTTTCCTTTCTCCTCTCCGCCCCTCTTCGGTTATTATCGAAACCGCTCTTCTATTTATATTATCGCGTTGCCGAAATCGCGTAAGATGAATTTAAATCGCCCAACTCATTAGGCCGCGCTTAGACATATACGTCGTAATTACGTCGCGGATTGTTATCCCATTTGTAGTTAGTGGCGATCGGGGCCGTTCGTAGAGTTCAATCGTCAATTGCGTGCCACGCACGAACGATAGGTGTATTATATTATTATTATTATTATACGTACTCGCCTATGTCACGGTCTTCGAAAAAAAATAACGATAATACGAAATCGAAACTATTATGTTACCTTCGGAACGTAATATTCGTTTTTAGTGTACCTCGACGGTAGTCTATAACATTGTGTTTAGGAGACAACAATTGAGTTGCCGAACAATGTTTCACGGCGAACGTTCGCGATTTATTTTTAATAAGATTTAATTGAGCCGACGACACGACAGCGTGGTAATTGCGCGTACGTTTTTTTCGCGCTAGCGAGTTTTACCGAAGCGCGGTATTTAACACGTACTATTGTCGATTATATCTCGCGCTAGAAATTAACATTTTTTTTACGACCAAAATTTAATCCGACAATTAAAATTACGATTTAGCTCGTTTGTTCGTTGCAGTTGAATTATATATATATATATATGCCGAATAATATTACGTGCACTCGACTATATAACTAGTGGAAATTCTACTTGTCCGTATATATATATATATATATATATATATATATAGACCGTGTATAGAAACCAATCATATACGTATATCCAGGTGTTGACACGTGTCGCGTGTACACAGTATACAACTTTAACTCGTCCACGTCACGGGCAAATTAGTTACAGATATTCGATAAAACGACCAGTATTTTACGAAATAAAACGTCCATAATAAAATAGACGTATTTCAGGTCGTGTGGATTTTAAAGTGTAAAATTGTACGTTTACAAAAGTATCTTCGAAGTTGTTATAAATATCGTATGATATCGTGGCGTTTTATTTACGTAATATTTATGTATATTTATAGTGCGCGTACGTTCGAAAACAATTGATTATTCTTCGACTTAATTAAAACTTCAGACCGATGTGTGGTTAAAGTTTGCCGATATATTATGCCTCTGTATGTGTATACGAAGTATTTAATTTTTGTAAAGGAAACGTCCGAATAGTATTCGAAATATATATTCGGACGGACGGAGACAAATTAAAATATAAAATGTGAGCGAAAAATGTGTTTAAAATGTTTATTATCGAATAACGTATAAAGACAAATACTATTCTAAACGTATTCGATTATTTATTTTTTCGATATATCGGGAAATTTGGATTTTTACGTTGGGCACTAATTTTTACTTTTAATTTCGGACAACGGAAAGGTTTAATTTTATACATACATACATATATGTATATAATATTAATTATATTATTACACACACACATATATATTATACGTAACAAAAAATAAAATTTACTGTAAAATCAAAATTGTTCCTTATATATATATATATATATATAGGCTTTATGTTGTGTAACGATAATGAGGACGACTATAAAGGATTATCGATATAATTATATTTAGTTTTTCAACTATTGTCATTTTTTACGAATCGTCTTTTTATCGCCAAAACTATTTCCCTCCATCGTTGCGTTAAATAACTCGCCGATGCTCGTTCGACTCCAATTTCTTTTCGCCGTTTCGTCACACTGTCTTTCAAACCTCGGCCTCCTGGACATTTTTCCTACTATTACTCCCTGTCATTGCCGTCTTCGTTGCACTTCCATTATCCCGTCTCGCGTGAATTCACAGCTACATTTCGCCTTTTGTATAGGTCACGCATTTGGACATTGAGCATTAATATTGGCTATTACTAATACTCCTATTTGGTGTTGTTATTCGACTAGTGTTTAATTTGTAAAAAAATATATCCGGATAAACGAGTATTTGATCGTATTTTTTTTTTAAATTTTTTGTTAACGGTATTCTCCAAGAGAATACAAATACAAAGAAAAATATTTAGTAAGCGTATTCCAATACGCGTTTTAAAAATGATTTATATATAGAAAAACGTATTTAAATATTTTCACTCGAACGCTTTACAAGACCGTTGTTAACGGTGACAACGTAAATATATATTCAGCGCGGCCGAAGAAAATAAGTCAGAATAAAGGGAGGAAAAAAAATTTATTTTTTCTAAGTTTTCGTAATTATAGTATTTTATATAAATTATATAATATATAACGTTTTCCAATGTTTAAAAACGAAAAGCGTTTTATAGAGTTTAGTACTTTATTAGTATTTCACGAATTGGCGCAAACGTTTTTCGAACGGAACTAATAATATCTTATGGTCGTGTACAGAAATTTACGAATCTCGTTTTTTAATTGCGTAAGATTTGAGAGTCGCTCGAATAATAATATACCTATTTAATATATCGTATTATTTCATTACACTATTCGATATGGATTTGAACGCGTGTCTAACGTTCTCGGCGACGTTTCGCATATTTCAGCACAAACGTATCCATCGGACGTTTGGAAAGAAGTTGACTAACGACAACTTTGTACGAAGTCGTGTTTATTATTGTTTTAAAGTGTGAACGTCCCGTGTACACAAAACGTACGGCGAGTAAATCGTTTTAGAAATACGCGAATTTAACGTCACCGACCATATCTGAACAAATTGACAAAGATCGTCGTACAAATATTAGGTAAGAACGTAACAAAAGCACGCGCTTTCAATCGTGCCTGCATTCGAAATTTGTATATTTACGAGTTAATATGCGTTTGCGAGTCAGTTATTAACGCGGGAGTTTAATTAAACGTGAGGTCACGTATACGTGGGCAGTATCGTTACTCATACACGCCGGCAAAACTGTTTGCATAATCCTAAAACAAACCCGAACAATAATAATATTATCGCTATGTACCTAACTACCCACGTTGTTCGATTCGTTTTTGTTAATAATAATATTCGCCCGTGCGTGTTGTTATTAAGTATACACATTACGAAAGTTTGGCAAGTCGATATTTAAATACATATTCGTATTTGTTTTATAAAAAGAAGTAATTTGGGTAGGTATTTAAAAGTGGCTAGCCGTTTTAATAATTTCAAATTTTTAAGTAGACGAAAACACGACGAATATAACGCGCGACACAACGTATTAAAAGCACGGTCGGGCATTTTGTGATAAGGCGTTCGTTTAAGGCACTTTCGTAAGTCATTAACGAACGTTTTGTCAGGCTAATTTGTTTTAAGACAATACGATCTTAGCACTAGTTACCATTGTGATATCAATCGAGCCAGTTCGAATGTGCTCGTCACTAGATTACGTTAAATTTTAAACCGTTTTTCCGTGACATTTTCCTGATAACAACGGCGGTGACGAGAAAAAATTGAAACGAAAATTGAAATAATCGTTTTTGTACTTAAGACGGCGGGTTCGAAATTGCGGGTCTATTGTTGCAAGCGGTCCAACACGTCCGTGTACAAAATGCTGGAGTTGGCCACGTTTATGCGGCGGGCCCCACACTCGCGATAAACCGTGGCAATATTCGAACGCACGCTTCCTCTGAGTCATCGCCGCCGCCGCCGACGACGTTTATGAAATTCTTCGATAGAGTAGCCGCTATGTCGTTATCGTGTCGAATACTTCTGCCACCAGATATAACGTATACCTCGGAATATTATCACGTACTTAACTAGCATAATATATATATATGTGTATATCTAAAATAGAAAAAGGACTTAAATCGTTAATAGATATACTCAAAATGTATCGCCTTGGATGGTGTTTTCCAAAATACGATTAGACTGCAAGTGCGCACGCGCCTATAAAAAAATATATAAAATCAGCAAAGGCGTCTGTGTAACATAACTTCGTCGAAATAGAAAATAATTAAGATAAAAGACTGTGTCTTCAGTATGTGGAACATGTTCGGGTAAAATGAAACAATTGTCCGTCTCCAAACGCACGTCCGTATTTGTGTGTAAATAAAACAAGAGTAATCCGTTCGGTTCTTCGTTTCGTTAAACAAACGGAACAGCGAAAGTGAATAATATAAATTTCTCGGGTCGAAATTCGTCGATAGTAAATTATTATTACGGTAAAATTGTTTTATTAAAACGACTTTCAATTTTTGTTTTCCAAAAACGTTTTTATAACGCGTTGACCGTTTGCGATAGGGATTTTAAAATCGAACATATAGAACTCCTAATGAAATTCTAGAATTTCTAAATGATCTGGCAATTATGCGCAACGTTCTTCGTGAATTGTATATTCTATTAATCGATATTCGGTTATTGTACTACACAAATTCAAATTGTTCATTATATTAGGAAATATGTACGAGTTATTAATTGTTTATTAAAACACGCGATGGCAAATATATGGCCTAAGCTGTAATTGCTACTAAATTAAAAATTAAAAATATACGGTATTAACACGTCATAAAAGGATATTTTTTTCCGTTTTTAAGTGTGTTTGCCGATTTTCGGAAGAAACGTTTAAATCCACTGTTAAGAACTGAAATTATTAATATACGACAAGCCATATATATATATATATATATATATATATAATCGATAAGCTTTCGGGCGTAAAATTTTATTCGAACGTTTTATTAAATATCGTAAAAAACCGAAAAATGTCAAACCGTTATATTTAGTCTATTAAGGATGATCGTATTGTAAATCTAATTTTGTAAATTTTGTAATTTTAATAAACGATGGCAACTCACTGGTCCGAAGTACTGCATTTAGGCATTCCGGGCCAGCGAGGGTATTGCTAATACCGTGTTTAAAAAAAAAAAAAATTATTTAGCCTAAATTTGATTAAACTGTTCCAAATACGCTGTCCGTAGATACGTTATTGAAATAAATAACCGGCACACGTTTCGAATGTTTGTAAATATTATTTACGTAATCGTATAAAACGAAAAAGACTAAAAATAACGAAAATCGTAGGTGTCGAAAATGTTTTCAGGTTGTTCGTAATCTTTTAGTAATTTCTCCGTGCGCTTATGAAAACCATCGAAAGACGTATCGCGTAATGTATCTACCAACTAGACACGATTCGCTACCCAAAAGTGAGGTCGAACTTAAAAGTTGGAACATTGGCGCTCCCAGACACAGTGTTCGTATAATAAAAAATATATCGTCGTAAGACCAACAGCATTTATCGTTTCGTTCAGATCCGCGGAAACATTACAGTATCAAATTATCAGGTGTACACGTCAGTCTTATTTACATAAATTAAGAAAACGTATAACGAACAGATTTATCGAGTTCAATGGTACTACTTGTAATCGTGAAATAGAAAAGTGCACGGAAAGTATATTACGTGGTTATTAGGCAGGTGCCTATGGCGAATTATATTTATTTATTCCGCGTATAAAAGATAACCTCTCTTCTTTAGAGTTATTAACGCTGTTTGTATCATATTAACTCGAACGTTAATTCTGATTAGTAATCCAAACCGAATTGCAATACCGCGGGTAACATATTATATATATATAATATACCGCGAGGTCAAGTTATCTTTTTCACGAGCGATAAATTATGATCAACGCCTGGTAGTAGATCGAGAAGCAAACAAACAGGATAATAAATCTCTATACTGCTCCGTCAGCTCTATAAATCGAATTATTCCCGCCATTCTCGTTTAATTCAATTTCGATATCGGTCTGGCAATCAAATTAAATCTCCGTCATCGTATTAACCAATTACGAACGCGTTGAAACGCAAAACGTGTCGAATAAAAATTTGATTCCGATTCGCGAAGACAACAGTGATACTACGGAAGTAAAACATTCGCGATTATTACGCGCTTTCATTTGGAATAAGTTAACGCAATATTACTTGTTGCTAGCGTTGTCGGGTATTTGAGAGTAATATAGTCGATTATGATAGTATTCAAATCATTTTGTCGGAATCCAATACTTTTATACTCGAGTATTCGAAGTATTTTACGTATAATTTTTTCGGAATTACATAATTTTTAAACTTTTTTCTCGTATAATATATATATTATATTTGCTCGGTATTTTTTATTTTTTAATAAATCGTGTTTTTTGGAAATTATATTTAGGTACGAATTATATACTGATGAAATATGAATAATATTTTTCGATCTTACCGACATAATAATAAAAAAATATGAACCGGTTATTTAAATAAAAAATCACGAGCGCGATTAGTTTAACATTATATTAGAAACTAGTACTCTTTTACTTTTTAGCAAGCAGTTTTTCATTGCCTGAAAACACGGATAAAACGACGTTTTCTAAAAATGAAACCTAGCTAGATCTATTTATCGTTCTCGAAATCACCTGCATACTAAATTTCATGAAAATCGTTGGAGCAGTTTCCGAGATTCAGATTATATATATATATATAAGAATTGCTCGTTTAAAGGTATTGATTTATATACAGATTCTCACTCTACGAAAATTGTCCGTCAACTGTCAAAAAAATATAATCACGTTATTGTTGAATAATAATTGAGAACTCTTGGCGTATAGTGTAGACATTAATTAAGTTGTCACAAATTTTATCGTCTCTGAACACCATTTTAATTTATTTCATATAAATAGAAAATTACTTATAGAATATGTAGGATTGTTTATAGTTTTGGTCGGGGAAAATTAAATATTCGTAATAAACGTCCACTCTTATTTGATGGCTTACAATTTATTTTAAACGTATTAAGTATAGTATTATAAACACATTTTTCGATAAATAGTAAAGTGGTGTTTTAAAATATTAACGAAACATATTGTTCGCATCACTGATTCGGCGTGTGTTTAACGTTTTTTATATCGGTAATAAAACTTGGTTTTCAAATTTTATATCAACGTGATTTGTGTATACACTTCAACGAACATTGCAATTAATTCAATAGGTTCAATAATTCGTCGATTTACGGGTAATTTACGCGATTACGGTTCAAAATGTAAGTAAATACAATAATATTATATTTGTTGTATCGAAATGTTGTCGACGTAGATTTAATTTAAAATTTAAAAATAGTTTTATTTCAAATAGATCGAACAAATACTTTTATAACAATCACGTTAAACGTGAACGTACACTATGTACCTATTGGATTGGTAGGTTACAGTGTATTATGATTATTACTATCGTGAAAACACGTTCTTAATCAATAATAAGCAAATTAAGTAAGGGAAATAATTCTCGGACTAAGAAGTAAAACTTAAAGCGGACTAGTTTTAAAAATCGTTTGTATCGAAAAGTATTTATAAAAATATCCGTTTTTATTTCGATTCTATTTTAAATATTCTTTCGCGTTTGTATTTTCGTTGCGAATTACTTTTTAAAAATAAAAAAAGTAACGAAATGCCGACGATATGGATATCGTCGTATGGATCACTCGACCAGACGTTGTTGGAGATTTATTTTAATTTTAAATGTAAACGTATCCGTAAATAATTACATTCGACAAACGATTCTGAGCAAAACAGTGTTTGTTATTATTATTCGTAATTGTTCGACATTTTAACTTTACGTATTCAAACAAAATTAATGACGTTCGTAATACATTTTTAGACCTTAAATACAAAATAGCATATGTATTCGAAATGAATATGTCGACAATTTTATCAGTCTTTTTGAATTAACGGTAATTTTCATTAATTTTTCTTACTATCAAGAAAACGATTGAAAAAACGTGTTTAATCAACTAGTTTTTTTTACTACTGGAAAGCAACTCGTGTATAGATTAGAGGAGCACTTCTAATACTAGAAAAATTATTTCAAACAAAATAAAATTCGAATTATTTAGACAAAGAATTAAGAGTTATATTTATTATTATTATATTGAATTTAAAGAACAACGATAGATCATTTATGTTCAAAATACCAGTTTGTGCTAGTCTATTAATTTATAATAACGAGTAAGATAAATATTATCTTTTATCGTTCAAATATTATGAGTCTAAACTTGTGTTCATTTTGAGATCTTAAAAAGTATAAAAATTATCCAAATCCACACGTATATGTAGATAAATTAACGGTTTTTTTTCGCAATTTTTTGGTTGTTAAGGAAATTACTGTGAAAATTGAAAAACATCGAATAAAATACCATTAACAAGTATTAGATACATTTAGTACCAGAATGTAAAATATATCAAAAGTATTTGAGCAGTTCACCTATACTTCATAAACAAAATAAAAAATAACCGATTACTGTAAAAACGATACATTTTATGATTCGATTAGAGCGAATAAAACGCTTTAACTTTATTCGTCAAAAAAACGTAAAATATTCCAATAATTTTTACATTATATTCGAATATCTTTCGAAAATATTTCTTAGGAGTTCGCAATAAATATTATTATTATTTTGATCTAGTCGCACGACTTGTGAAACGCGTAGTTTTAATTTATTGCCGTATGATGAAAAAAATAGTTTCAAATCTATAATTCGATATTTTTCAAGAATTATATATATATATATATATGCGCGTGTGTGTTATATAAAATATCAAGTTCGAAAATGGTTTTCAAAGTTCTCGGCTAAGGTTGTAAGCACGAATCTTCGAATTTCATTTTGCAAGTTAAATATGTTATACGTAAAACAGACCAAATTCATTTTTCCGACAAAAGTAACACTCATTTTAGTACGAGCAATACATCGGTTCAAAATTATACGTAAACGAAATATTTCTCGTCCCTTCGTCAAGTTCTTTATTCGATCCGCACCGATTTTATTACGTTTTATCGTTGAATAATGTACGTACATATATATATTCAGTCATACAAAGACAAAGAGAACTTTTATCGTTTTATTAAATTTTTTTTGGCTACCTTCAAGGTCACTGGGCGTTTCCTCAAGTTCGAAAAATAGATGAAAACAAAACGACGCGAACGCTTCGAGACAACATTCGTGAGTTACAATATGCCCGATAGTATTTCATAGGACTTTGGGATCTTGATGGTGACGTCGATTATACGTTGCACGTAACGTGTCCGCGTAATTTTTTTCAATTTTTTTTACTCGAACTGAGCCTAAATTATGATAATAATGGCGGTTATACGACGATTAAACCTTTGCCCGGGAATTTCGAACGGTATAAACATTTGGCATTAGTTCTTACACGACGAATAATTTTATTTTTAAACCGCGTCTATTCGTTCGTTCATAGTTTAACGTCATTACGCCGTTTGTTATTACACTTTTATAACCTATCGGTTTTTCCCTTATATCTCGTCATCGCACGTTTTACTCATTGTCGCGTTTTATCGCATTGTTACGGGTCTGCTGTGGAGAAATGGTTGAAAAAAAATATATAAATCGTGTCTGTGATTCGGGTCAAAAACCACGAAGAATGCGTACATAGGTATCGTCGCACGTATTTATTGTACACGTTTCGCAGTGTCTCTGTATATATGTGTGTGTGTGTGTGTGTGTGTCACGCCAAATCTACGGCCGAATACTTACAACGCGCGATGTACATCAATTATTCCACGTTGACTGTTTTCGCAAAAAAAAGTCATATTAGCCCGAACGAAAAAAATCGTAACAGTAAAATAAAAAAAAGCTAATACTTACTTTCGATCGTTCGTGAAACGAAACGACAAATGTTCGTCAGTATCTCTCTAATCTTTTTGCGTTTCGTACAGGCGCGTACGAACTGAGTGTAATGACGTAACGCGAACATTTCGACTTTTCCGTCGAAAATCAAAAACGGAACCCTAAAATCCTTCATAGATAAACGGCTAATACTTTACTCGCTTCAAAATTGATTTAACGTTACAGCGTAGTCGACTTTTATTTAAAAATTGTATACAATTTCTCATGAAAAACGTATTAGTTTTACGTTACAAAATATTCCCTTTTTTTCTTCGGTTCCATAATCTATTCGTTTTCCGAAAATTTGTCGCAGCTTACGGTTCGTTCATCCGTATAATAATAGAACGTCAATATTATTATTATTTACTTTTTTTATGAATCGACACCGTGCGTAATTGTCAACGACAACGCGCAAATGATTATTTCTCGTGTACACGATATTTCGAACTTTTAAATCCGTAATTTATCGATCGAATGTACGCGACAACGCGACGTTTTAAATATATTAAAATATTAAAATATTTAAATATTCGTTTCGTTCGTGAACACTTTTCTCGAGTAGAAGGTAAATTTGATGGGCTTTATTTTTGTAGTAAATTTTATCCAGTTAGACACTTTATTTGACCCGATTTTACGAGTTTTCTTAAATAGTTATTAAAAACGACCCGCCGTATTTATCGATATATATATTTATTTGTTTTGGACTCTGTAAATTTTTCTATAATTCTATATAATCGTATTAATTATATAATTATATAATCGTCTAATATCAAATTAGACGTAGCACAATATTTTAACAATATTCGTTATCTATTCATTATCAATAATAAACTACCAGTGGTTGTGGAGAATTGTTTTTGGCACACGAGGGCTGCTTTTCGAATCTAAAATAATAATATTCTTATGTCCGTTAAGTAATGACTCACTCGAGTCAGTATTGACGAAGCCCGCGCGATTCGTGCGACCTTTTATATTTACGGAAAAGAATAAAACAAAACCGTTTCGTCGCGGGCAGACGTCCGTAAATATAATATGTTCGACGATTTAATTTAATTTCAATTCGTCTCGGACCAAATTCGCGGAAACGTGAACAATAAATTTCAATTTTGGCTCGACAAAATCACCGCGCATCTATAGATCACCACGATACGATTATTTTATTTAATATAATAATAACAACGGCCGCGGTAATACCCTTCGTATCCTGCAGCTATGCGCGGTTCCATTATTGTCTACAGTTTAATCCGACTTCGAAATATGCGCGCGCGGAAATATTGCGTTTCGCGTCGAAACAGTGTACCGCTGGAATTAAAACTCGTCGGGAACAAAAAAGTGAAAACACTACCGATAGCGAATTCAAGACGGTATATTTAACTAAATTTTAGCGCTAATTGATTTTTATACGAAATTAAATATTCTCGCCCGCGGTTAATTAACTTCAAATTTGTAGAAAGTATAATTTAATTATACTATAAATATTTGCGCGTCGTTTGAAAGTGGTCGGTATTTCAATTATACATTATTCGAACGTTAATTTATTTCTAAACGTTATTTCGATCGCGGTACAGGTGCGACGGAATATCGTTAAAATCGTTAAAATAGTACCGTAAAGACGTCGAGTTTTATTCTATTTTGATTATACTTAAAACCTTATTAATCAACGATCGATATAACATACCTGTTATTATTGTACGTGCTTTAAGTTTGTCGGAAACGAATAATTAAATTTTATATATATGTATTGTTATTAATATATATTATAATTTATATTTTCAGTTAAAAATGATTGTCCCGTGCATCGGTAAATTTCGAACATTCGCGATAAATAATTAAATTATAAATAACGGTTTAACAAGTTACGTTTAATATATTTGTACTTTTAGCTTTCGAATAAAGGAGCGGCAACGGTTAACATTTTCTATGCGGTAACATTTTGTAATATAAACTATTCATTTCGAACGCGTCGTTGGCGTCTGGCGAACGTTTTTTTTTTACAATTCATGTTGTAGTTTTTACATTCAAGATGTTATCGCTGATCGAAATTTGTATTTTATATTTTTTAAATCGATCATTCTGGAGAGTTTTTTTAACATCATTTAAGTAATATAAACCGTTCAACGTTTTCTTTTATTTGAATTTTAGGTCTTAAACACGAAAATTGCTCGTATCATCTTAACATTAAGACGTTTTTTCGTTTTACACAAAATAAAAACTCGGAAAAATATGGCGTTTGAGATAAAACTATCGCATTGTAGAATATTATATCGCGATAAACAACGTGAAATTACATTTTCTTAATGTTAATCATTCCGCCGAAATAAAAAAACGTTAAAAATAATTACGATTTATAAAAACACTATGTTAAGCCCTAAATTGATCGAAAAGTTTCGAATTTGTTTTTACGTCTACAGGTTCAATACGATTCGTTATGAATAATGAAAGTGTGTCGTTCGAAATTTACCTGGAAGTAATAAAACGTACAGCCGGCATACAAAATGAAAATGTCAATGTTGGTTTATTAGAAACGAATAGGCGTTTTGCGAGGTGTGTAACGCGTATACGCGCGGGTGGCCGGTGTGGTTGGTAAATTTATTTCGCCACGATCGCGAGGAAATTATATTTACACCGTACCGACGTTTGGGTCGCGTTCGATATCGTTAATACGACCGCAACGTCGTAACCCAATAAAACACGCGAAACAGCTTCAAAGTTCGAGAATACTTTGGCGAGAGGGCTGTATAAAAATAGCGTAGAAGCGTTAAACGGGTTAGGGTATATTGCGTACGGGTTTCGCTTTTAATTATGCACGTCACGCGTTCTATACTCAAATATATTTAGCGTCGATTTGTGAGAAAAAACGCGTTGGTGTACACCGATTATCATAAAGCGAAACGTAAGAACATTTTTAAAAATCGTTTCGATAACAATTAAACGCGATCGAATTTGATTCGAAAACGTGATCGTATATACATCGTATACATATATATATATACATACACGAGTTCGTTGTTTGAACGTTCTCTCGTTCGGAATCGCGTTCGTTTACACCCGATTTACTAAAAATGTACTTAAATGCGTCGTTGGTTTAGTAGTTAAGCTCACCATATACGGTCACTCATAAAATAAGTAAATCGGTAAATTAGCTACAAATTATTTTTAATAATTTTCTTTTCGTTTTATTACTACGCGTTTTCATCGTTTATTTCTGAACAATATGAACTTCCGAGCGTACCGCTTTTACGACGGTACGGTTTATGTTTGTTTTTTTCATAAACATTTTTTTTGTATAGAAGGAACGCTATATTTTGCGCGTGTTATTTTTCAGTTACAAGCATTATTTAGTCGTTTAAACATATTTCGATACATTCAGTTTTTTGTCCGTAAGTCAAGCGTAAGGGAAAATTACCGAAAATTGTAAACAAATCGCGAAAGAAAAAAAAGCAGTAACATCGTCTAACGTATTCGTTTTGGGCACGCGTAATTCTTCTATCCAACATCTAAAAATTTACGTTTTAAGCTTAGGCGTGTAACGTTTTAATCATATCGGAATCGCATATAAAACAGTCGTTTTATCGTAACTCGACAAGTAAGCGGGTGACAAAAGCGATTTAAAAATCGGTTAGATTTAAAACGACGCTTAACTTTTCGGTATTTGTCAGTTAATTCTAATTAAAATATAGCGCGTAATTTACATTTAATATACAATTATAACAAGTAAGTTACTACTAATGATATGTCAGTTGCGTTTTTCAAGATTTTTTTAATTGATTACACGACTTGGCGGTTATAACTATATATATATAACATAATAAATATTATATTGTCGTTGCTTTCTCTCCGACTTGCTTTCTACAATATACGTTATGCACAGATTCGTCTAGGAGATGGACTATATTAGAAAAAGAAAACATTGTATCGAAAGGTTAAAAACTAAATTGTTTCTTAGAACATTAATAATATAATTATAATGAAAAGGTAGCGAGCGGCTAACGCCGTTGATATCTTCTCGAGTGAATTACTTAGGCGGAGATTTTTGCGCTTTATTATTATTTTTTAATTCGAAAGTGACGATAAATTATCGGAGTATTTGGAAAAGGATCCTAATTAATATCGAAAGTTTATTTTACTATCGAATACGATAAATATCGCGTTAAATGTTATATATGTCTAAGCTCTTAAATAATAGAAAAGTTGCCCACGTCCAAACGAATAAGTCCGACCGTTTTAGCCCGGGGATTTTTTTTTCTTTTATAATTTCCGAGTTATTTTTTTTTCAAATTACTCTTAAAGAAACTACCGGGGAAATAAAAACAAACACGCCGAATAAAGTGCCAACTACGTAGGTACAATTTTCAACCGGAACGTAACGCACGTCGAAATCATCCGAGGCTCCTACACGAAAACGCGTTTAGAGACGAAATAAAAATAAACTAAATACAAATTTAAAAAAAGGAAAAAACACAAAAAACGTTATAAATCGGTAAATTTTTCGCTTTATTCAGAATTTAAAATGAATACTCGCGAACGAAAAGTTAGTTAAAAAAAAATCGATTTCTCGGCGCAATTGAATAATATCGGTTAGTAGAATAGTTGTAAATATTTATGTACATTGCGTAAAATATAGAGTCCGCGGTTGTGTTATATTCATGCCGTTGTAATTTACACCGATAAATAATAAAAAAAACAATTAGCCGTTTAAATTAGGACGCCGCAAAAAACAGTTATTAAAATTCTTTCGTTATTTGAAACGGTCAAGTTCAATAAATCGACTTACTTTTATCAAGCGGATATAGTGGCAACGGTTATAGACGAATTTAGGATAGATAATTGTGATATAAATACTATGATCAGTTATCGTATCGACTTTTTTTTTACAATTTTCGTTTCGCGCTTCATTACCACCACGATTTTCGATTACTATCGGGCAAATCGAATAAGGCGCTCCTCACAATTTCGTACCGGGACGCAATACACGCGTCGAGTTCGTCGGTCGGTACCGGTCTCGGTTTTTAGACAAAATAGCGTTCGCGGACAAAATGAAATATGTCGTCATCCACGAGATTTGTTTGATAAATCTCCGTTGTAAACTCGGGCGTACGAAAAATCGAACACAAATCATAAAACGAGTTTTAACGGGCCCCGCTTATATGCGACCCGCGTTTGTTTTGGCTGCTCATTTCCCGTACAACATAATTATACGAATAGACGCCCGTGTAATGTCAACGTTAAAAACGCGCGATTATGTAACGTAATAATAATTCGTCGGGCGGACGACGAGAAGCCTACGTGATCGGATGCACGTCGCGTTTGTATTTTTTTTTTTTTATAGGTACGCCGGTCATACGTACACGAGAACAACGACGAATCCTCGTCCCCCTCCAGCAGCCCATTCATTCCGCTGGTTCGCGACGGCGTTTCCGGCGTAGTGGTTTTACGGGGTGTTCGTCGTAGCGGGGAAAAATAACGAAAACGCTCGTTTCGCGTTACGACGTGTACGCAAATATAATAGTAATTACGTACGGCGATTCGAAGCACGCGTTGTACATTCGGCTATGGATGTACCGAAAACTTGAACGAGACCCTCCTAACCGCACGCGGACGGTTATTACGATTTACCGGCGCGTACGTATCTCTCGGGTGCGTCCATATACAGTCGCGGTGGTGTAGGTAAAAAAAAAAGAAACGTTTACCGGTTCGTCAAATGATTCGCGTATATCGACGCGCAACATCGGCAATACACGGAAGGGACGACCATTCCCCGAGCGTGTTTAAACGTACGTCGCGGTTTCCTTAGAGATTCTCCCGTTCCCCGAAACGTTATCGTTATATTTCGAATTCGCGCGTTCTTTTTTCTAAGGAAACGTCCGCGTCTCGTTCGAACGATTCATTTTTAGCCAACGTAGCACGCGCGTTTATATATTACGCGACGTATTCGTGCACGTTACGGGAATAACAATACGTCCTGCCGAGGTGCGCGATTCGTCGCTATTCGCCGATTTCGAATTTTGATTGAGCGCGAAAAACACGTTCGTAGCTGTTACGTTAGTTCGATTTCTGTTGCAGATTGTTATTGAACGCGAAACGTTTTATTATAACGGAATGTCTATTTTTGTACACGATTGTTTTTAAAAAAGGAGTAAATTGTAATAAGCTTTACGTACATTTTGGGTTACTTTATTTCGTTACTTCTACGGCGTGTGGACTTGCGTAGCCTTTTCGCTGCTTCGCGCGTTTTCCATTTTAGCGCACAAGTAAACGGATTTAATTGGCCGGCCGCGCGGTATACACGTTTAACGAATAAATAACGAAGGCCGTATAATAATACAACTTAAACACCATTCGGTCGCCTATTTTCGTAAACGCTTTATTCAATTTAAATGGTCGGATAACGATATTATAACGTGAAAATAATAAAATATGTCGCGATGTCGTAGAAATATTTAGCGTTGCGATAGAAAATCTGTAACGAGCGTACAGAACTAATTACGATTTAGTTTTCGTCCTTGTTTCAATTATACGATTATTAAAGTTTTTCGTTATCGAATTTCTCGAGCTTTTTATCGCTTTTAATAATTCGTATCGGTTAAAATGTGTTTACGTTACGCTTCTAGTAAATATGTACAAAAATTGTCTACGTATACGACTAAAATTATTAAACGAAAAGGCCGTTTTATTTTTAACGTTTTATAACCCGTTTATGAGTAATAGTTTTATACTTAGCTACACTAACCGTGCCCTAGAGAATACATTTTCAATAGCTACTACGGCAAAATCTTTCCATTTCACCGTATCTTAAATTTAAATGTTTACTACTCAAAAAATATTCGCGGGGTTTTCAAAAGCAATCGTATAAGTCTCCGTAAAGATATGTTCATTGAGAACATAAAATCTTTAAATTTATAGCTCGCCGCTTAATTATCAAAAGTTCATATTGGTCTAACTTATACAAATTAACGGACGGGATTAAAAATATTAAAATAATGGAAAATATCAAATAGAACGCGTAAAGAACTTTTTCGATAAATTTTTAACAAAAGTGATATATATATTTTTTTTTTCTTAGTTGTGACGAAAAACTCACCCTTTGACGTAATATAAAGACGTCGAATTCACATTCGGAACAAAAACAAAATCGATAATTTAATATTCGTCCGTAATGTCTAGTGAAAAAGTTTAAAGAATAACAATTGTTAGTCAATACGTATAAAATGTAGGTACTAGTGAACTACACAACGTTATCGTAGTATATTTGAGTATAATTATTAATTTAGCGATTTCGCAAGGACATTTATTGGTTTGAAATGTAAAAATATACGCGATTAGATAAACGAAAATAGTATTTAGTTAAAAAATAGTCACGTTTGATAATTACGGGTTATAATCAAAATAAACATAAAACGTTAAGCAATATTTTGGAGTAATATATATATATATATATATATATATATATATATATTATAATTAATGGGCTTATATATATTTTATTCGTTTAGGTATTTCCTATAGCGATATGGCCGTAAAATGTTAATAATGATTAGTTAAAACGTCAATACATAGTTGAATAATATATATAGCTACTACTTCGTATATATGGCCGGGTAACCTTGTATCTTTAACGTAAACTAGGTTAAGTATAAATGTATAATACGTTTTTCGATTTTTGGTTATAAGTTTTTGTAATCGTTTATAAATATACGTAACGATATAAATTATTGGAATAGTTACAATTTTGAAATGGTAATAGGTATTATGGACTAATAATATCGTGAATATATAATGTTGTATGGGAATATTATTACGTAAAAAAAATTCTTTCATATTCGCTTATTATTTCCAAGATACTTATTTGAAATCAAAATTAAACATACGTATAATGTTTTTTACCATTTCCGTATCGTAATGAATACCAACGCTGGACAAGTAAATCGAAGTTTTGAACTTTTTAAATTAAGTTTATAAAAAATACGATAATTTAAGTAAAGTTAATTTTAAAAAGAGTAATTTAACTTTATAGAAAGTTAAACGTTTTCAATTTACGTTAAAAAAATAGCGTGAAAATGAGATAAGATTATAAAATGTTTTATAGTCTTCGATACAATTATGTTTACATTCATATAAACAAACATTAATACATTTACAAACGTTAATATAAACAAATATATGGTATTTGACCCCGTTACTCATATTGTTACCAATTAAACTCGATTTATATACTTTTATAAAAATGGGCGCTTTGAAGTTAATAACACGTTAAGTTATAAAAAAAAAACAGTAATTAATCAAGTTAAAAGTAAATTTTTGAAAAAATTATCATATTTAGTAAGTTAATGAAAATTAATTTAACTTTTCGAAATAATTTCAACTTTTAACTCTTTAATGTCCATCCTTGATTGAAACGTTTTTGAATATTATGACTGCGAACAGTATAGTCCGCTCAATTATTTTCGTTCGATAAACGTAAACACATACGAGGTTCTGGGAAACAAATAAGTTTTTTAACTAGTTACGTTAAGTGAGTTTGGAAGTTTAAAGTTTCTTATAATTTTTTGTGAACTTCAAAAGCCAAAGGTAATTTTATTGAAATATAGTCAATAAAATTAGTCGTAAGTAAATATTTTCTAATAAGTAATAAAAGAGATAGAAAACCATCGGTGCTGTGGATGTTAGTTAAAATGGACCGTTAGACAAATATTTCGGAATTTCGTTATTATTTTTAATTGAAAAACGGTGAAAATCGTCGTATTCGAAAAATGATTCTCAGCAAAATTAGTGGTTGGTTATAATAAATAAATACGATAAATAAAGTGTTTAATTTTATACTACATTTTGAGCTCTTAGAAATATAAAATTTGCTGCCGTCCATGAGTTTACAATTTGAAGAAATTGTTTGTAATTTTCGGAAATTTTTTAATTACGTTTAAGAAAACTATTAGAAAATCGAAAAACGTATCAAATAAAGGTCCAATTATGTATGATTTCTTATCGGAAATTAATAGATAAACTCGCGAGTAAAAAGAGTAGCAAGTTCAACGAAAAATCGATTACCCATCTTAATAAAATGGTATCGGTTAGTCGAACAGTTGAAAAAATGTATGTATAATATATGTAGAATATAGGCTATACTATTACATTTTAGTCGTAGGGTCATAATTAACGCTGGTACTTTTAAAAAAAAATAATAGGCGTTTAAATTATCACTGTGCAAAAAAATTGTTATTTAAATTCTTTTACTATTTCAAACGCTTGCAGCTCAATAAATTGGTTTTTTTTATCTCGTCGAGTGCATAATACAAGAGTTGTAGATAAATATAGATTAATTGATTATAATTAAATACAATTATAAGTCGGGTTTATTTTCTTTTTTTTTATTATTTAGGATTATTATGAAACATATACTAAATTGATTAAAAGGTCAATACTTGGAATTTTTATGCATAACAACAACTAGCCGTTTTAATTATCATTTAGCGTGTGACGGTTATTAAGTAATTCTCGGTTGAATTAGGTTAACAATTATTAGTTTAATAAACGTGTAATTATTATACACTATAAATAATTATCTCTAAATAAGCGTATTACGAAGTTTATTTTTTACATAGTAAAAGTTCTTTTGTAGAACCTCAGATAAAACCCTTCATAGTATATGATATATCATGTTTATTCTTTCATATATTGTTTTGAAAATTTAAAAATTCGTTAACTTAATCAATAAAAATTGGTTTTCCAAATAACTTTACGAGAGATTCCAAAAAGATAACCTAATTTTTTGAAAATAATGAAAGTAATAAAACATATACCCGTATACACGGTAAATATAAGAAACCATTCAAAATTTGTACACCACATTGTCGGCTATTAATAGCGATAATTCAGTCGAATCTATACATTATAACGAAATATTATTTTTAATTAATCACATTTTCTTTGGTAATATATTTTATACGAAAAATATATTGATAATATATACGTATGATAAGGTCGAATATACGAGATAAATACCTTACATTTATCTAATTAAAGTTCTAATTACATTTAAAATATAATAATGTATTATTATATATTATCATATATAATACATTTATCTAATTAAAGTAAAAATAATATTATAAAAATAATATATTTTGTTTCTATTAAAATATCTTCAAAACTCCTCGTTTCGAGCATTATAACATATGAAAGGGAAACGTGTACTATTACAAGAGAAGAGCGTAGGAAAAATAGAGATTTTGTAATGTGATCACACGGAGGACGCGGCAGAGTAATTATATTTTACAGGATCATCAGTAGTAACGGAGAGTTTTTGGAAAAGATTTTGAAAAGAAGGTCGTTATGGAAAACTTATCAAGCGGATGTAAGATGGATGGTAGGATGGATGGTAGCATATTTTTAGACACGGCTGGTTGCTAAAATGATGCTTGGAAAGGATGGTAGAAGGAAAAAAATTATAGAGAAAGGCTACGATTGTAATACATAAAACAAATAATAGGTCATCAGAAATAAGATTAATATCAAGAAATGAAAAGAAATGACAATAATAGAGACGTATAATAGAAATCGTTTGCAAAACATTGCGTTGGATTGAAAATTGTAAAGAAGGTGAACGATAATAGAAACAAACCAGATCTGAACAAATTTCCGTTTAATATCTTAAATTTATTACAATTATTTATAATATATCACTCGACTACTTAGTGCTACTAGATGTTTTCATAATATATACATTCAAAACAACGTAAATAATGCGGTAACCCGTATATAGAAATAATTATTTTTCGTGTTTTTTTAAGTGTTTTACGAAAATCGACGTTTTAAAATGTTATAATTGTTATAGGATTTCATAATGTATAGCAATTTTAATAAAGTAGATATAGCTCGAAATACGAAATTAAATATTATTATTGAAAATTAAATTTAATTAAAATTGGCGTTATTAGTAGCGTAAAAACGTCTAATAATTATTTGCTTTATTAATAAAATACGATCGTCGATGTTTAACACCGAACGATCATTTATGGTTTTCAAAAAAAAAAAATATATATATAAGCTGTAATATCTAAATATAAACGATCATTTTATGAATTGAAACAATAGTGTGTATAAATTATATTTTTTAAAAACGCGATCGGAATTAAAATGTTAACTAAAGTTAAAAAGTATATCGTATACTAATTGTAAATTAATTACCCTTAAAAAACATATTCGAGGGTTTCGTTCGAAAACTTGGCGATATTAAATTTCGATTAAAACGTATTACACGATCCGTAGTTTAAAAAAAATGTTTTAATAGAAACTTAAATTACAGTGAAGAGGTCAAACACAACATAGTATATACAATATAAATACATAAACATATATATTACTATCGGAATTAATACGTATACGTTATTGCGATTATAAATTGGCTGTAATTGAATTAACTATCGTGATTATTTTATATTGTATATTATTTATCCGTGATTAATTTTGTTGTTGTTTTATAAATACATTTTTGCACGGCGCGGGTCTAAACTAGATAGTAACGTAATTATACAATAATAATATAAGTTATACGAAATTGATAAGTTATTTAATTAAGCCATTCGTAAGATTATAAATACCTGTTTATGCGTTTGTGTACGAGTAATTTGTACGAATATTTCCTAATAACAATAATAATTATTATTTCGAAAACATTTTAAAATATAGGAAAAATTTCCATACTGTTTTTTATTTACAATGATCGATTTAAATATTTTTAAATATTCGTTCGAAAATCTAGTCAACTTATAAGGAATATCGATATTATTTCAATTTCATTAAGAGCGTATACAATTTTATTTCTATTTTTTGGTATATTGAATATTAACGTATCTCGCGGGTTTATTTTTATTACGTATATCACGTTTGTATCTCGTATTTGGTATAATTATCACAATTCGTTTAAACGAAATTGTTTTTTAGATTCACTTAAAGTTTTTATTATAATAAATGTAATTGTTATATATATATATATATATATA
>JAIPRN010001923.1:24766-37330 GCA_025469175.1 Geopemphigus sp. TES_GeoC_2020 | reverse complement strand
ACAACAACCACAGCAGCAGCAGCAGCAGCAGCAGCAGCAGCAGCAACAGCAACAGCAGCAGCAGCAGCAACAGCAACAGCAGCAGCAACAGCAGCAGCAACAACAGCAGCAGCAGCAACAGCAGCAGCAGATTCAATATGCCACTGTGTCAACACAACAACAAAATATAAAACAGCCACCGCATTCTCAGCAGTTATTGCAGCAGCAATTACAGCAGATATTGTCAACGAATAAAAACTATTCACAACGTTTTGTTGTTTTGGGTAATCAACCACAGCAACCACAACAACAGCAGCTAGTGACACAGCAACAACAGCAACAACAGTTAGTAACACAGCAACAGCAGATAGTGGCACAACAATCACAACATATTGTCACGACCAATACCACAGGTCAACATCAATTATTGCCACAACAAATGCAATGTGTTGTTGTTACAGGCAATACCCAACAACAATCACAACAAATGCAACGTGTTGTTGTTACAAGCACTGCCCAACAACAACAACAACATCAAATGCACCGTGTACTTTTCACTAGTACTGGCCAACAACAACAACAACAGCAGCAGCAACAAATACAACGAGTTGTTGTTAGTACAGCTAGTCAACAACAACAACAACAGCAAATGCAACGGGTTATTGTTAGTACAGCTGGTCAACAATTACAGCAGATACAGCATGTTGTTCCGAGTACTACTAATCAACAACAGTCTCACCAAATACAGCGTATTATTGTCAGTACCGCTGGTCAACAACAGCAGCAACAAATACAGCAGATACAACATATTGTCGTTCCAGGCAATAATAACCAACAACAGCCACAGCAAATGCAATGCGTTGTTGTCAGCAGTGCTGGTCAACAACAACCACAATTACAGCAGATACAACACGTTCTCGTCCCAGGAGCTACTAGTCAACAACAGTCACAGCAAATGCAATGTGTTGTTACTTCCGCCTCAAATCAACCATCAGGGCAACGAATTGTGATTAGTCAACTTAAACCATCGCAACAAACATCACAATTATCATCTCAATGTGGTGTTGTTCTTGGACAGTTACATCAACAAGATATTCAACGATCTATAGCAGTAAAACAGCAGCAACAAAGAGTCATAATTACAAGTCAGCAACAACTTTTAAAATTGCCACAACAGCAGCAACCTTCGCAACAAATATTATTACAACAATCTAAACAACAACAAAAGCAAGTAGTACAACAAAAGCAATCAGTAGTACAGCAAAAGCAACAAGTGGTTCAACCAAAGCAACAAGTGTTACAACAAAAGCAACAAGTAGTAGTACAGCAACTTCAACAGCAACAGCAGATTTTACAACAACAAAAATCAACACAATGCGTTGTTATTTCTCAACAGAATCAACAGAATATTAGCGTTAATTCATCCGATGAAGGGCAACTGAAAGAAACGCAAATAAAACAGTCTAATCAACAATTACAGTCATTGCATTTACAAAAATCCCAAAAACAATTAGAGCAACATCAGGTTAATAAGCAACAACAGCTGCAGGAAAAAGAACATGAACCGGAAGAACAGCAGATAGGTCGACCCAATCGTAGTGGTATCGTTGTTGGACAGTTACAGCGGCCTATACAAACGGACCCTGAAGAAACTCAACAGCAGCTTAAATTACAACAGTTGCAACGACAAAGATTATACGATTTCCTGGTAATGGAACAGGAAAAGAAGCTGCAACAGGATCAAAAAGGGAAATTACTTAATGATAAAAACCTGCAGAAGAAGAAGGTACACCAACAACTTCGGGAAAAAGTATTATTGCAGCAGCATTTGAAACAACACCAACAGCAAGTGATACAACAACAATTATTGGAACGAAAAATATCGTCAGTTGTGATAAATAATAATCATGAACAGAAGATACGAGAGAATCAAGAGAGAATCAAGCGCCGTGAAAAATCGTCTCTACCTATAATTTTATATTCTATAACTGAGGCTATAGCTATTCAGCAATTCCGGCTCAATCATAAGAATCATATCGACGACAATGTGGAGATTGACGAAGACAAATTGGTGTTATTATCGTCGTTTTCAGACGAAGATGAAGATGATGAAATAATACATAAACAACGGAATTCGCTTCTTGAATCTAAACGGCTGGTTCATGAACGATATAATGAGCTATCGAAAGCTCTGGGATCTAAGAATCTAGCTTCTTATTATAAAATATTAATGTCCTGGATAAGTGGCCAGCTGACACAAGAAAAGTTTGAAAGTGACGTCCAGAAGCTGATTATGTCATGTGCGTTGGTCGAGACAACTGCAGAAAGTGATAACGATTTAGTCATTATTACAGATCCTTCTACATCTAATATTGTGACGTCCAATACTTGCATTGGCAATATTCAAGCTTCAACTTCAAAAACAACGGGAATAAGAACCGCATTAAAAGAAACTATTCCTAAAGTTAAATCAACGCCGCATGTTACGTTTCCTTTAAATAAAGAAATGGAAGAAAAAAGAAAAACAACTACTAATGTGAACATTAATAAACCAAACGTTAGAGAAAACAATCTGTTGTTACATAAGGAGTTAATGAGCAGTTTAGCAAGATGGATGCCACTTAATGCTCAACAAACAGAACGGCGATTGGCCCGGGCTAGAGGTGTTACAGAGACTGGATGCCCATTACGGTTGTTTACATATTCAGATATCCCACAAACCCGTGAACTAGGCGACCACTGGTTTACTGGAAATCCTGGGAGTTTGGCTCATTGGTATTGGCCAGATCAATTGCCATATAATACTTCATCGGAGGAAAACAGTGACGAAAAACAATCTACTGAGGAAAAAGTAAAAGACAACTATGTAAATGCTATGGCCACAGCTGTTTTACTTAGACCTCCGCCACCTAAGAAATTGCCATTACTATGGCGAATAGCCACAGACGTGAAAACAGCAAAGGCAATCAAGCAAAAAAAGTTGTTAGAGAGAAATTCGAAGAATCTTGATTTATTTACGTTAAGGCAAATACAACAAACATATTTAACTGAGGAATATAAATTAATTAATAAGATTGTACTGCGGAATATCTGTACAAATATGTTGGATCAGCTTAAAATACGTACCCGAGAACTAGATAATAATGAACGTGAGATAATTGAATGGATGCAACATCTTAAAACACGTACGTTGCAAACACGTCAACAAATGTTGGAATTATTTAAGATTCGGAAGCAAGATTTGCAGGATCGGATGCGTAGATATTTTGATAGGTCATGGCAGGAACAACCTAAAGACCAACTCTTGCGGCAATTACTTACAGATGATACTAAAGTTATGGACGATGACAATGAAATGGAGAAAGATAATAATCACCAAAATAGTTTTCTAGAACAAAAAGTCCGGTTATTAAAGGAAAATCAAGGACAACAGTTAAAGACTAAGCCTACTTTCTGTTTATCAACTCATTCTGGTCGAGATCGGCGACCGCAAACGATAATTTTAACGATAAAGTTAATGCGTGACAGACAATTATACCTGGAAAATCACCAATTACTGCAAGTACTCAGAAAAGAACAGTTACATATTAAGCAGTGTACTGACCGTATCTTAGAGCTTCGCCAAAAGCATTGTCCGTGTGGTGAACCAAACGGGCTACCATGCCGATATGATAAACAAGTACGCCGGTTTCGAAAAAAAATACGGGCTCTTGAATTGAACGCAAATCAACCCAAGATTAATACAGGGATAATTAATGAAACACGAAAAGAAAATACCGAAACCAAGCAAGATGTACAACTAGGAACAGTGGTGTTTGAAAACAAAAATGCGAATTCCAAAGAGAAAAAAGTTGTTGTAGCGAAATTAAAAAAAGCTGCAAAGAGAAAAACAGTAAAGAGAAAAAATGTAAAGAAAAAAGCGAAGACAGTTAAAAAAAAGGCTACTACGAAGGCAGAAGGCAATAAAGTTGAATCCGTTGTCAATGAAAATGTCATCGATGATGTTTTCATAAAAACTACTATTTCTAGCACAACAAACACTAAACAGAAAACAAATGATGATGAAACCATGACCATTGTAACGAGCCCATCGGTGGCGTCTACTAATACATCTACTACAGAGATCATTATGCCACGAATTTTGGACTTTGAAGATCTCATGGAAGCTGATGAAAAAGACGGAACTGATTGTGAATTATTCCAAAATAAAATCCCGTCACAAACGTGGTCAAACGTGGTGGATACCACATGTCATCGACAACAGCCATTACGACAAATAGATCAAAAGTGCACAATTAATGTAGTCGATGTTGCTACTCGTGCGGCTCAAGCGGCACTTGCTGCTTCTCGACGAACACAAAAACGACGAAATGAAGCGGCAGCTACAGCTATAGTAAGTACACCTATCGAGTTAACTGCTGTTGAAAATGAAGAAGATGGTAACAAGAGAGCGAGTGAACTTATGCCACCTCCACCACCACCTACAAAAACTATGACGTCTCCAAAGAAACCTTCTATTGGTGCCCGATACTTAAAACAGCAGCAGTTACTTTTGGACCGACACAAACAACTGGAGCGTATGCGACAAGAGAATGAAGAACGACAGCAACTCCAAGATCACGATATCCAACCATTGATGGTACCTGAGAACGTTGATGCCGCTTCATCATCACAACTATCATCTTTGCAGCTAATACGGCCAAAGAGACGCGAAGGATCACCGGAAACCATTAGCCAGGATTTGAATATAGAATTTTTTAATGATAAACATCATGAATATGATACCAGTGGAATGGGTAGAGAAAAAGATGGACAACAAAATAATTATCATTTTTACTATGGGAATGGAGATTATTACTCATCAGATGATGAAATGACTGAATTATCATTGAATGAACCTCCGTTCCCCCCTCTGATGCACGATCTTCGGATGGATCAGTTTCCGCAGTCTTCAATTCGTGTGCCAGATGCTGCCCGGACAACATCCGGCGTTCAAATACGGCCTCTATCAATGTCATCGTCATCAGTTGAATTAGATGTTGAAAAATTTGATTTCGAGCATCAGGTGCCCTTAGTTAAAAAACGGAAAAGTGAGTTTAATAAACCCATTGATAGAGAACTATTTGATGAACAATTACAATACACACAATTGGAACGACAGGTTCTGGAACAGGAAAAAAAACATCAGGACTACAACGACGAAAATTCGGTAGCTGATAATCGACAAATGAAAATGGTTGAGTTATCTCAGCAACAACAAAAAAATAAGGCACAAATACAACAATCTGATACGGAAATTGATCCAGTAGAATTAGAATCAGCTCAGCTTCGTCATGTTATAAACGAATTACTTGAAGTTGAGAGAAATTGTTATCATGAAGGAAAGTCAAACGCAGAACCGAATTTAGAAAATAAACAAACAAACTTTAATGAAATAAAAATAAAAAAAGTAGCACCACCTGTCATAAAAAAGAAGTCTCGCTCTAAACGAAAACCAAAACATGCTAGAAGTCGAAAACTACAGCAACGGAAGCATAAAAATAACTCCGCAATTTTATTGGGAAATAATGATAACCAGGAAAATGAGCAACTAGAAAAAACAGTGGATATAAAACAATCACAGTTGATTAAATCGAATGATAAATGTCCAATAGAGAATGATCGAGAATTAGAAACTGAGACGAAGCCAATAATTAATTCAGACACAATAGTTATCAAACATACAACATCAAATCACGACCATGAAAAAAATAAAGAATTATTCACAGATCATTATAATCAATTAATCTCTGATATTAACACAGAGAAAAATAATTGTATTAACATGCAAAATTTGCTAAACAAATATCTTGAACTTGTAGTTAGCTTGCCGCCAGAATATCACTTACAACAAATGGTGTATTTAAAACAGCAAGTGGGACCTTTGAAAAATATTTCTGATCAGTCTGAAACAGTTGCTGATATGGAGATTAAAATGCTTAAGCAGACTCTTTCTTTTCCAACACTACCGAATGATCAAGATGAAACGCAAACAATTATTAAACAACTTGGTAATTTATTGTCACAAATCAAACAGCAACGAGCTATTATACAAAACACCTTTAACATTTCTGACATCGATAATAAGTATTTCGGTGAAGCACCTGCAGAAGATGTTCAATCTTCGATAAGTACGATTTATGAAGATTTGAAGTTTTGGTTTAGCTTGCCTTCCAATAGTAATGAGCCAAATGACAACAATGAACAACAGATGTATAAGACGAAGGATACGGTCAACCAGTATTCGTCAAGTTCCTGTAGCCAAAAATCGATGCATGTTAAAATGCATAATGGACAAAAACAAACTGAACAAGGTGAAATGGAGGATTGGCAACGTAAGATAATTGATATGGTATCATTAGAAAAGCAAGGTTTAATGGAACCAAAAGCTGTTGAAGAATGCAGTCAACATCTTGCTCAGGAATTACAGCTCAAAGAAAGAAACCAACTAAATCAACTTATGCGGATTGAACGAATTCGACAGTTAAAACAACAAGAAGAACAACTAAAACAAGAAAAGATACGATTGGATCTACAAAAACAAGAAGAACAAAAAAAGCAAGAACAACAAAATCAACTATTGAAAAAATCACAAAAGACTATGTGCAAGTGGTTGTTGAAGAATGATTCTTTGCAATTTGAACAATATTATAATGAGCTTTTTCCGCTACATGAGCAGTTAATGTATAAAATATTAAAAAAAAAGAAAGATCAGCAGCTTACAGATAATACAATGGTTGCCGTTCTCAAAAAACCTTATTGCCTGACGTCTTCCTTAGCATTAAAGTTGGTTAAGGAGAAAGGTAATAAAAGAGGGTCTGATATGTGGTGGATGACGATTGGTCTATCTCGACAAGTATCTCCGTTGGTTATGAAGGATAATAATGAGGACACTACACAAATTACAACGGTAAAAATCACTAACCAACTACAACTGACTAAACCCCAGACCAAGGAAACAGCTGCAACGATTATTGTTAATAATCGAAAACAAGATACACCAGTAATTTCAAGGATTGATGATATACAGAAAGGGATGCAGTTTCTCACTCCAAAGATGTTGGGGACGATCTCAGAAAAAGAACATAAATGGTTGTCAAATTTACATGACAAAATTGCTCAGTTTGATAAAAGAGTAAATGAACATTGGAATGCTATGATGATTGCGAATCAAAAAATAGTGAATTTACTATTACTACATGCCCAACGGCAAGAAAATGAGTGCCGAAAGCAAATGCCCAATGAAGATAATATATTTATCTTCGACAGAAAATTAATAATGGTCTTGGAGGACCCAACGCACCACGTTAGTAGATCATGGAAGATGTTAGAAACCAAACGAAGAAAACACGAGGAACGATGGAAATTTAGACTTCGACAACTTTTAAAAGCGAAGATGATAGATCAATGGTTTTGTCGAAAAATGTTTGACCGTCTTGCAAAAGTAGAGAAATTCGATAGTTGGTTAGAAGATATGGTTATACCAAAATCTCGATTGTATCAACAACATCGGCTACGAAATTCGCAGTCAGATTCACAAAAAAAATTGACTGGTCGTCAACAAACCATAGTGTCTACTGATAAACTACATAGTAAGCGACTGACATTTGATGATGAAGGACGACTGCAAATACAGAACCATCAAATGCTACAACAAGAGAAACGAACCGGACAAAATAGAATGTCAGTGTCATCAATAATTGAGAATATAAAACATCTACGGGATCGAGTTGATAATCTCAAATCTCAACAACAAAAGCGACTACAATTGCAACGATTGGTAACAACGGAAAATACTATCGTTGATGCCATTGAAAAAGAGCAGCAAAATGAAGAAGAAGAAGAAGAAAATAAATCTATTAAGTGGATTTTTCGAAAATTGACCTATTTGTTATACAACAAGCGTATGTTGTTACAGCGACAATTAGATAGAATTAACGAGAATTGTTCAGATATTCAATATGAAACATCAGTATCACCGACACAAAAGCATTTTAAAAATTTGGCACCACAGCAACCATCCACTTCAAAAGAATTATTGTCAACGTCTCCGGTTATATTCACTCCGCAGCTATCAGAACAGCAGTCAGAACAACCAAAAATGACAACATCAAAACAAGTCGTATATCATCAAAAGGAAACGTGCCAATTCATAGAACAAAAACTTAGCAGAGTACTCGGTCAACTGAAACCATTGATGGAATTATGGCAGTGTTTGATTCGATTTCCCGCGCATTGGTTACGTCAGCAATTGAATGATATAGAAGAGATAAAACGAGAAGAAATGAAACGAAGTGGACGTCAACGAAAACGTAAAAATGATGATAGCTCTATGGATACAACTACGAAGGAGTGGCCGTGGCAACAACTGAAACAGATCTACGAACATCTAGAGTGGCAGCAGCAGCGAGTACGTGAGTTGGTCGAGGAATTTGCGACGGTTATGTATCGAGAACATACGGAGTTCATAAAAACAACAGTCTCACGAACAAAACAATCTTCAACATATGTAGTATTGTTGAAATTGCAACCATCGTTGATATTAAACCGGCAGTGTTCAAATTATTCGGTTTTATTGAAATTGCAACAATCATTAACGTCGGAATCGCCGCAACCGTTGACATATTCTTCGTTGTTGATACTGCAGCAGACACCGAATAAGACGATTCCTTCGAAGTATTCGGCATTATTAAAACTTCAGCAGCCGATGACGTCGAACCAAACGATTTCGTCGAATTCAATGTTATTGGTACCACAGCAAATGTTAACGACAAAACAACAATCGTCAATGTTATTGGTACCGCATAAATCATCGAACACAAAGTCAAAATTCTCGAATACTACGTTTATAGTTACACCGCAGCATCTATCGACTTCAGAACAGCATTGTTACTTATCTCCAGTGATCCTTATACCACAGAAACAGCCGATGGTAGATGATCAGTCTTCGACCTCTTCAATCGTACAAACATTACATATGCAAAGACAATTATCAACAACTCCTATACCAGCGACAGTTACGTCTCAACCAAACAAAGAACTACACCATCAATTAAACGATAATCAAGAAATCAAAAAGGATAAAAGACGGCTCAGTGAGGACAATAGTGAAAACGAAGATTGTAATACGAATCCAAAATCGACAATTATTAAGCGACCCATGTCGCCGTCTGACTTGGATTGTACTAATAAAAGATTAAGATTAACACCTTATTCACAAATTGAAAAATCAGCGTCCAACTCTGTTGGACCTATTGACGGAGATACTATTATTATTTTGGATTCTGACGACGAGCTTGAAACGAATGATAGTGATGTTGAAATGGTAACTTCTTCCGATGTTTCTGATTCTAGCTCCGAGTCGTCAACGTCTGACAACGCTCAGCAACCGGTAGCTAATATGTCTGTACAAATGTCTGATAAATCTCCGTTGACAATTAAATTTATAAAAACAAAGCCGTCGCCTTCTACCGAAATATCATCAAAAGCCATAACGAAATCGGCCAAAGACGATGCCGCGATAACAGCGAAAAAATCCCAAAAGAAAAAGTATAAAGGTGAAAACAAGAAAAATAATGACATTAAAATGGCCGTGAAAAAAAACGAAAGCGATAATACTTCGTTAGCAGTGAGTGGTTGTAGTACGTCGCTAGGGTCGTGCGTGTCTACAGACATTGAATCACTAACGGATGTAACGGTTATTTCCCGCGAACCAACAAAGGCGGTGACTGTTGGCAGATCAGCTGGAGATTTGACCGTTGGCTGCAAATCAGTAAACGCGGCTGTTATCGAATGCGCAACACCAATAAAGAAGTTCCGTGGTGACAACGATCCCGTAAAGACGGTAGTGCCCGAAGTCGAAAAATCATCAATAAAGGTAAAAGCTGCCGTCGTGAATCGGCCAACAGATATGGCGGATGCTAATCAAACGACAGCCGTCGCGAGCCAACTAACAGAGGCAACGGTGGCTGCCATTCGGGAGACGTCGGTTGCAGTTGCGCAAAAACCGCAGACAATGGTCAGTCGTGTACCATCAACAGGGACGACGACATTTGCCAAGGAATCGACTACGGTAACGTCGACGGATAAACGCCAAAATGATCACGTCAAATCGATAAGCGCGGGCGTCGCGACGAATCAACGACGTCGTAAACATTTGATCCCGAAACACGTGGAGACGACTGTGCAGCGACGGCATCGGAATTTGCTGCGTACCGTGACGGTGGACACCTATGGACCGTCGGTGCCAATATTCAACGACCACGGGTTTGTGGACGGTACTACCGAGCAGATAATTCATGAACGATTTATGTGTACCATAATGTCCATGATGGCGGGATGGTGTATCGCGACATACGTACCACCCCGGCGGTCGCAGACGTTGCTCAATTGTGCGATCAAGTTGGAAGCCGCCGAGAAAAATAACACGACTTCCGAGATGTATAATTGCGTCGCATTGCGCGAAATGACCAAACATCAGGAAACCCGAAACACCTTTATGCACTGGTTAAAGGAAGAATACGACACTATAACGTACGGGGGTTGTCGCCACGGTCACATCTGGAGTGGTTGCGCCCGGAGTGAGGGTATCAGTATAGTGACTCTGTTGAAAAAGGCAAAAGCGATGCAAATGTCCATTATGTCAGCGCCGGCAACTTTGCAGGACGCCTCGAACATGACGCCCGAAGACGCGAAACCGGTGGTAACGCCGCCGGTCGAGAAATCCGTTTCCGTCCCGGTAACCACGGCCGCCGGTAAAGTAGGGCCGGAAGCCGACAAAAAGCCCGTTTCAGTGACGTCGTTCACAGCGGAGCCGACTATTCCGACGATCGAATCTGACCAAACATCCAATTCGGCGTCCCAACTTGATCCAACGATGGCGGTCGTTAAGGAGAACGGCAGATTAACTGGAACCAAGTTGGTGGCACCGCCACCGCAGCCGACAATAATGACGATCACGGAAGATGAGACGCGCACAGTGACGATCACGCGGACGTTGCACCCGGCCGAGCAGCCGATGATGGACGTGACAGCGGACGCGTGCGCGCTGGTGGCGAACGCGTGCGAAAAATTCATACGGGCGATGGTGTTGGAACGGCAGAAGAAGGCTGGCCGCGGTGCGGGCACGTTCCAACTACGGCGACGGGGAGCGTTCGAGGCGGCCATAGCCGTGGACGAGGACATTCGTCCGACCCCGGAATACTGTCGGACGTCGGTGGCGGAAGGGACGAAGACTACCACAGAGGCGGTAGACGCCATCAAGAATAAAAAAAGCATTTGTTGGCAACCGCGGCCGGTCCAGGGACAACCGCGGCCCATGTCTGTCACGATCGTTCGTAACGAATCGAACGAACCGTTCGTCAAAATAGTGGAAACGACCACGGACACGCGTACCGTGACGACGACGACCACGTCAACGGCGATCGCGACGAAAACATCCGCGACCATAGTGGACGAGAGTACTTCGGCCAGGACCAGAGGCGCGGTGGTGCGGAAAACGAGCAGAAAGGACGCGGTGCCGACATCGACGACGACGACGGCGGTGGTGGCGGCACAGTTGCGAGAATCCACCACAGCCAGGACCAGACCTATGACGGCGGTCGCGAGGAAATCATCACCCCCACCATGTGTTCGTCCACCGGCGGTGGTTGCCGACGACGACACACCGCCCGATTCGGTGTTGCCGTTATCGTCGGTGTTGGTCACCGCCACCCGCGGGTTCTTCGTGGAACGGGGACGACCGTTGCTGCGGCCCCCGTTCCACAGACGTCAACCGTTCGGCACGTTGGTGGACACGTGCGTCATGGCGGCGGCCGAGACGACGATGGTTAACGATTTGACACACACGTACTTCGTCAAGGACAATTCCGACAAAGAAACGGTCGCGGTCGACGATTGGACGACGGGATACAATTATTTCGGCGATTCCAAAATGTTGCCGCCTGTCAGCCGGCTAAACGAATTCCTCGCGGACGGCGGCTCGTCGTCCAATAATACTACCGGCGGCGTTGCGTCGTCCCGGACGGACGACAACGACACGGCGTTGCTGACCCGCCGCCGTCAACAGTTGTTGGACGAGGTGGTCCGCCAACAAGACTTGAACAAACGGCTGCAACGGGCGACGGAACAACGCGTCCAGGAGCGACAGAACAGGACGCCGGACTCGCCGGCCGAATACTATAGGAAGTTCCAGCGGCTGCAGTTCCAGTCCGGGACGGGTAATGGTACACCGTCGACCCGATGGCCGCCCCGGCACGTTCCGAACAACGGCGCTCGCCGCGGCCTAATCAATTGGTAAAGTAAAACCGTGCGTTTTGTTTTTAATATTTGTCCGACGTCGGTAAAAATCCGCGCGATTTATTATATAAACCACCGAGCCGAACGTTTTTCATATATACGTAAATGGAAAAGCGCGCGCATTTTCTCCCCTTAACGAAATAGTCTTTGTCATCGTGTTCGGTCGGTGGTTTTTCTTTTTCATTTACCGTCGTTTTTATTCATTTCATATTATACATTTTTTTTTTTTTTTATTTTTTTTTTCTTTTC
>JAIPRN010001923.1:0-24571 GCA_025469175.1 Geopemphigus sp. TES_GeoC_2020 | reverse complement strand
TTTTCTTTTACCGTCGTTTTTTTTCATTTTTTTTTTTACTTTTTTTTTTTTTTTGAAAAATATTGTCATATCGCAAACACGAGACTAATTTATCCGTTAGTGAGTTCTTATAATTATTATTTTCCGCGTACGCGATATTATTCGTGCTTTTTTTTTTGTTTTGAAATAGTTATTAATATTACTATTGATTTTTTCGCGTGATATTTTTTTCGTATATGTTTATATATTTTATAACTAATCGGGCATTATGACGGAAACATATTTTTATTATCGTACCAATTTTAATTATTATTTTATTTTCAAATAGCAATTTGTCGCGTTACGACGCGTATTTATAACGGGTATATGTGTAAACCGTACTCGGCAATCGTAAATTTTAACTTAAAAAAAGAACTGATCGAATTTATTTTTTATATTACTAAAGTGAATAGTGCCTAATAATGGCCCGACGATTGCCAACGGGTTATTTTTGTTTCGTCTACTGAACACATTTTACTGTCATTTTAATATTGTCGTATTTGTGTTATGCCTAATTGCTCGATATTTTTCTAATAAACGTATATATTCAAATATATAAAATTGTATTCGTTCGGATTTTTGCGCGTTTCCCACCCCGTTTCCTATATTCCGCGAATAGGCGCTATATTATCAAATACGTTGTGCCACCGTAACGCGTAACCCGATACAACGACATCGATTACGTGATTCGTGTAGTACGCGCGGCGTTTGACTCGAATCGTTTGTTCGATTTCGACCGTCGCTTTTCGCCGGCGATCCCGTTTAGTGAAAATACCGTACCGAAAAATACGGTATTTAATCTACTAGAAGGCGTTATCGATTATAAAATAATCGCGTACTTCGATGATCCGTTACATAAAATGTATTGGAACGACTGTTTCGCCACCGTCGACGACATTGTAAATAGTAGCTATTTATTTATAAGGTAAGGACACGATATTTGTTTAGATAAGTCTACGGTTAATTTTAAAACAACGACGACGATAATAACTTAAACAGGTATTTATATATCCAAATAAATAACGTACGCGTATTAACGATTTAATAAACAAATTTTACGTTTTAGGCGAGAAAAAATGTATTTTAAATCGCGTTTATTCGCGTAGTCGGTATAAAAATTATTACTAAATATAATATAAAATATTTGTCGAATTCGACGAACGGTTTTATCAATAGATTTTTTTAAATACAAACGACAGAATATAAGAATTCAATTCCACCATCAACTCTACGTATGGATAATTCGAATGGAAAACCGACCTTCTCAAATATTAGCGTACCATTACAACGGTACGTTTGACGTGTGTTCAATGTGACAAAACGAACGAAAATAAACAAAATATTCGAGTTCAATAATAATATTTATCGGCGCGTGCTGAATTATTCGTTTACGTATTTTTATTACGCGAATCTCGAGGTTTAAAACTATCTTGGAAGTTCAATTTACAAACGTGCCATACCCCTATTAAGCGAAATAACGATGTATTATATTTGCTACATTTGTTATGAATCGATTATTTCGTTTGGGTGGTGACGTTCTCGATATTTATAAACACAAAATGGGCTAGAAAATCGTTTTGTACGAAATCGGTATACGTCGCCGCACTTATTCCTCGAATTTGAAAATTCCGTGCACGATTTCGCGATAAACGTTTCGGTAAAATGACGTGGACAATTCTAAATTTGCGATACTCGTCTCACAGGCTACGTCGATTTTCGCGTATTTCGTTACTCGTGTACGCGCCGATCGCTTACAAATAAAATACCGCGACTATCTGTTTACTTACAACGGCGTTGATTGCGCCCCGGGCGGATTTTCACCTATTAAAAACGTTTGGATACAAGTCGCGATCGACGGTGAATAGAAGAATAAAACGCGCCGAACTTTTTAACTACTATTTTACTAGCGTAGTTTTTGACCTCTACTCGTAATATAGCAGTACGGTTTTCAAGGAGAAATGAGATCACAAAGACGTTAACCTCCACGTAAATATATATATATATTTGATACGCGATCAGGTACGTAACTTATCCCCTTCCATATACATAAAAAATTACGTATATGAACGTTTAAAAACTAACACGTTCGCGTCGGATACATTATTAATGTCGTCAATTATTATTACCTATGGTACAAGCAAGCGCGAATTTAATATTATAAATATTTTTTATTCCGAAGCACAATGGTTAGAGGTTGAGTATTTACTTTATTTTCGTTTAATAATACGTTTAATCGTATAAAATAGACGATTGTACGGTCTAAACATAAAACTTCATAGTTATCGTCGCGATAGGTTTTATGTATACGTATATAATGTGCCGGAAATATGGCGATTGTTCTTGTTTCGTTGATTGTATTCGTCGGCGGTTTTATTAAAAAAAAAAAACGTTATGTAGTCGATAATGGCGAAAATTGTAAAAATAATCTAGGACCGTACACGAACACATATTTTTGTTATCGAGCCAATTTTAATTATTATTTTATTTTCAAATCGTAATTCGTCGTGTTACAACGCGTACGTGCAAACCGTACTCGTGGTTATATAAGTAATTGAAAAACCGTCAGGTCTTGCGTTTACGAACGGTTTTGACGTATAATCGTAGATATTTGAACATACGCGGATACGCGCGATTAACTTGAACGCCTATAATATGGATCGCGGGCGACGAGAAGGGAAACAATTTTTTTTTCTTGTAGACGAACGCAATACGCGCGTACGCAAGTTGTGCGCAGTAAGCTCAATTTCGTAATCGTCCGGTGATAATAACGAGCCAGTCTATTCGCGGTCGATTGGTTTTATGACGTCGAACGTTTCCTATCCTCGTGAAATTACAAAAAGAAAAAATAACCCCGACGCGCGCGAATACGCCGTCGTTAGAGCGTTACCAACGGTTCAAAAGTAATTTTGTCGAGTAAATCGCGTAGTTCGAACGATTAGAACTAGAATTAGGCACTCGACGCTGACTGTGTGTTCTCACTCTAACGAGGTCCGTTTTCACGTAGTGACGGCAAATACACGGCGTCGAGTGTTTGAAAAGGCGAAAGACGGACCGATCGAACGATTTCCGGAGCGAATTTCGGTGGCGAAGACAGTACGTTTTTCTAAACGAATATTTCGCTACGCGCGCGTAAATACGGATTTTATTACGTGGGCCCGTGCGTTTTTTAATCGTAAATCTTTTATTAAACCATTACGCGTACCAACCACCGATATATAATAATATATATATATGTACATCCGTGACGCGTGGCGAACATTTCAAACGCACGCTACCTCTGAAGTTGCCCGGTCGTTAATATTTATTATTCTACGCGCGTCTTGGTGGTAATACTTATAAACTCGTCAATCATAATCGCGCCGACCATTAAACAACGGTCGACGATTTCACGCAATCCAATAACGTAATAAAACGCGCCACATTTACGACCGCCGGCCGATAAATTGTTTTAGTGGAGACGCGCCCGAGATTGTTTTCGTTTTCAACGAGAAAGTATCGCGAACCATTACCAACGACGGTAAAACGCGCGCGTAATTATGGCGAGTTATTCGAATAAAACCGCGAGTATATTTTTGAACACAAACCAACAGTATCTGGACGTTTTATTGTATGACGTCGTTCGGGCGGTCGTGCGCTATACAAACGGATCGCTGTTGAGTAAATAAATTACGCGAATAATTTACGGAAGGGGGAATATTTTTTCGCGTCTAAACGTTCTACATTTGTCTCGTAGAACTGCTCGTACTTTAGAAAGGGTGTCACATATGTCGGTTATCACACCGTACGCGCGTAAAAAAAGCCATCCGGCAAATTACGATGCACAAATATAATCTAAATTATATTATACGCGTGTTTTCAAATTTTAAGTTTATATTTCCTCTCCACCCATCGGCTTATTGTCACCAAAAAGAACAGATTGTTGATTATTCTTAATTAAAAATATATAAAAAAAAAAAATATTTATCGATTAGTAATATATAAATATGTATATTCTACGAACGGTCCAAATCGAATTATTACGACGAAATAACGAAAGTGATTAGAACGAATTATTTGTCGGGGGCCTCTCCCACTAATACTTTAAATACCGAACAACAATGACAACGTTATTACGTAGACACGTATTAGTTGTAAACGTAACGAAACGCTCGTGTAACGTTATAATAGTTAATTCGATTTTCTGAATCAACTCGATCGGTCGGCGAACTCGGTTTAAATACAACGTAAAAACTCGCGATGGGCCTCCTCCCGGGTTAAAAAAACATATTGGCGACAAAAAACATATCGAATCGAAAATCGAAGAAATATCGAGGTGGGGACTGATCGGCGTTCCATAAATACGCTTGAACGACAACGTGCGGGGTTTCGTACGTCGATCCGGCGTGTCTGCGAATCGCGCGTTTCAATATAAAAACGTAAATTACGCGATAATATTTCAATCCGCCGAGTACTTACGTTTTACAAGGGGCCCGTGTTGTGCATCTCTCGCGGCACATACTCGACGTTATTAGCGGTAAATCCCGTTTATCACGTCCAACGTTTTACCACTTCTGGCGGAAACGTTCTCGCGCGTATTGTATTATTTATCGTAGCGCGTGAGACGTGTATAATGGTTTACAGAAGTGCTCGCGGATGTACCAAATTAACGGACACTATTACGCGAATAACGCGCGCACGAATAAACGTGCCGACGCGCTGGGAAACAATTTGAGGTCGTCCGTCGAAAAAAGGAATTCTCGCGTCCGCTGCCTGGCCATCCGCGATACAATGAACGTAGGCCGTCGTTCGAATGTCTTGGCCTATCGACTTGTTAAGCTTGTTGTATATTAATCGCGTTTCTCCGATCACGTTTTAATAATGGCACCTAAAATAATTAACCGATGGCCGTTCTCCATAATCCACAACAATTATTGTACGATACGTGTATTATTTAAACGTATTGGTAAAATATCGCCGAAAGGCTTGTAAATTGAATGGTGGCGAGTATTTGTCCGATAGAATTTACGCGTCGCGTTATCGTGCGAGATATACCGGTAAAATTATTATTTTAAGGCGTCCACGATTATTGTCCGCGAATACGTTTTTCGAACAAGTCTCACGGCACCGGACAAAACCCTGCGAGTTTATATATATATATATATATATATATATATATTTAAAACGATAGCGGCATATATAAATTATTCGGACATTATCGATTTCTGTAGTCTTGCCTCAACCCCGGCGACGAAAACCACCGTGGAGAACGTACACGGCGATCGAACTGTATTAACGAAGGTAGTTGGATAAACGTTTTTCCAACGTATTTTTTAAAACGGTTTTTATTTTTCGACGGGGAAACGATTAACCGTAGATTTTATCGTATTAATCCTAAGAAAACGGAAGTCCGGTTAATAATTATCCAACGCTAACCTCGTAAAACAATGCGTGTAATAAAGTTCGGGGACGTGTACTTTGTTCCGGTTGATAGTATTGTACGCTAGGAACGCCCGGAAGAGTTTACGTTTCCGTGATGTTTTCAACTAAAATACGAACTTGTTTGACGCGTGTTCGGAGGTATTTTTTCTAATTTTTCAGGTACGTTTGGATTGTTTAACGTACGTTTTAAGCGGGTAAACGTTTTCGATAAAACGCAATACAAAACCACACACAAACGGTATAATTCGCCGCGTTTGGGTACCAAGCCCACAAAAACTAAAAAAAAAAATCCACGTTAGGAATATCGTAATTTGTCGTTTATTTGGACATTCTAAAATTAAATTAAACGTTAATTGGTATTCAACGATCGATCGACGATCGTCCAATGACAAAAATCGACGCGTAATAATAATAATAACAGTTTACGGAAATGTTTATAATAAATATTGAATTATTTTCGTGCACGTTCGAACATTTCCGGTGTACGAACGCGTATTTTATAGACGGAACGTATACACACACACACACACACACACACACACACACACACACACACACACACACACACACACACACACACACACACACACACACACACACATATATATATATATATATATATAAATGCGTGTAAATTGAAACCCACGCGATTAAAGCGTGTCCAAGACGACGAACATGTATAATACGTATTGACCATTCAATAATTAATATACGATGTATGTTAATACACGATAACCGTAAATCGTGATCAACAATTACAATGTAATACGAGTGCACTTTTTTTCACACGAACAAATGAAAAACAAAATCGTACACTCGGCGATAAACGATTGTATTGTAAACGTAATTGTAGGAGAACGGACCGAACACACACACACGCGCGCGTTGGCTAAAACTTATCTACGTGAAATTCGATAACGCGTACATTCATACAAGTATCATATATATATATATATATATATATATATACCTAAAAACGAACGACGTTTGTATAAACGTAATTAATTACTTTATTAATCAATAAAAGTAACTAGTATAACTGAAATGCAATACGCGAAATGACCGTTTTAACGTTAACGTATAACGCGCAATGCGTTTAGTACGCCTACCTACAACAACGATTATAATAATAATATAAACTAAAGACAATAAGAATACGCTAAGATATAGTGTTGGAACGGTAATATAAATAGAAATGTGGCGAGGAGGAGGTGCTGGAGTGGCAAGTATACACACGTCACGAAGTGAAGCCAATTACGGTGTGCGGTCGGACACAAACGGATCGTATTCCCGTTCGGCAAACGATTACGACGCGTAATACAACGGTTCCGTTCGCGATGCCGTTGTCCCGTCGCTTCCGTTGTTTGCCTACTGAGCGCCGGTCGTCTCCGCGGACGGCACCGATCACCGGCCCGGAGACGATGCCGCGGACAAAAGCGCCGTCGTCGTCACGATCAACAAAGTTACCGCCGTGCCGGTGGTCGCTGCGGTCAACGCAGCGCCGGAGACCGACGACTGCGATACGTCCTTATTTCCGCTGCCGTTGCCGTCGGCCGCGTTCCCGTACTTGTCGCAAATGTTCTGCAAAACGAACGGGCACGCTATCCGTCAGTATGTATGGATTACGCGACGAGATAACCGTTTTCAAGTGCCCGGCCGAATGAAAACACAGGCCAAGAAACTTTGACGCGATTACAGAACGCAACCACACGCGCCCAATAGAAATGACTGCGTCGTTATACGAATATAGTACGAAATTACGAATTAAATTTCGATACGAAATACGCTCTCTACGTATAAATTATAAATTTTTTTTTAAAATATAGTTTGTAAAATATTAATTAACGATATAAATCGTTACGAACAAGTAACGCGAAAATTGAACGGGCGACCGAATTTAATTCGAAATCACATTTCTCGTAAAACGTACGCCGGGTTCGTGTGTTATAAAAGGACATAAATCGATACTACGATCGAACGAATTCCGTTACGTATGGTGAATAACTAAACAGACACCGCGTTTCGTAAACAGGCGGTCTACTGTTTTCGTTCGTAATTTGGTGCGCGAAAACATCGAATTTGTAGAGTGAACAACTCGTTTACGATTCGGTAATTCGAATTGGTCACGCATACGTATACCTATATATGGATTAGGACACGCAATTAACGATTAATATTCAATAATACTAACGAGTAGCGGCGAGGCCATCTGACTGAGAAATTGACTGGCGAACGCTTCGGTTTGTGGACCGCACGTGGCCCGGACGATGCCGTGCACGCATTGCAAGTGTCCTCTGAAAGACCTGTTGGAAACCGACGAAAATTTACAATTTTATTCTATTGTAAGCTAATCGATCGGTTAGGTCAAAACGTCACCGACATCATAGTACATTAAATAAGACTGTCGGTCGATAATACCCGATCGAGCACAGTCGTATTATATCGGCCGACGTTCTCAGCCACCCGATTGAGTACAAACGATTAGTGCCTACAAAAATATTCACCGACGAAATCCCATAAACCGTATTTCTCTATAGGAATTATTATGAAAAATTCCGATAATCGTGCGCTAATTAAAACGCGTACGTTTAATTAAATTAAACGTCTTTTTCGTACGTTTTAAATTTTAATTGATGTCTTTCAAACGATCAGTTTTCGTAGGTAATCGAAAATACGAATAAACGATTTTCGGAGCCCAGGACTGTATTCGTGTACCGATTCAAAAACAAGCGTACCATTTAAAAGGTAACGTTAAGTTTTTTCAAAATTAGACATTACTACTACGAGACGAAATTCGTCGTTTAAAAAATAAATACGCACGAAATTGTTCGCGTCGTTTCGTTGTCTGCATAATCGTTTATAGAAAAAAAAACCGTAAATATTTCGTTCTACGCCGGGCACGTAATGTTAAGTAGTACACTAGATTTATCGTTTTTAGTACGACCGAAAAGGAAAAAACGATCGCCGATACATCACGGATTCGTGTTCAATCGGGCCTCAAACAAACAGACCGGTCATTTGACTGACCCGCACAGGCGAACCAAGTTCTGAGTGATTTGTTCGGTGTTAGCGAATGGCGACGCGGTAGCAACGTTACCACCGTTTTGCTGCTGATGCTGACTATGGTCGACCACGAGGGCTGCGAGTTCGTCTTGGTGTTGGTTACCGCACTTCACGTACTTAGCGTGCGCGATCCGTAAACAGTCCGCGTGTTTGAGGTATTCTGCGCGGGTGACAAAGAAAATCATAATCAATCGTCCGATTGGCGTGGAATGGACACGCGATAATATATAGTATATAATACGAGAATTACGGTCGTTGTTTAAATTCCAGATTGCTGTTTTAAAACGATTTTCTTAAAATCTAATACTCGTTACATAAACGACCCTAATTAATTGTAAAATAAAATATGAAAGAGGCCCCTCGACTGATATCGATCGGACGAGCCACGAGTAGAAAACAGTGTGTGTGTGTGTGTGTGTGTGTGTGTGTGTGTCTGTGTGTGTGTGTGTGTGTGTGTGTGTGTGTGTGTGTGTGTGTGTGTGTGTGTGTGTGTGTGTGTGTGTGTGTGTGTGTGTGTGTGTGTGTGTGAGAGAGAGAGAGAGAGAATATGATATACATATATGTATATAGTAACTGACTATGGACGTAATGAATATAAGAAACTAAATACAAAAGGCGCGACGGCGAGTTGTAACGTCTCGCCAGCAATTTAATATAATTACGTACAACACGCGCGTTACTTACCCTCTCTATACGGGCCGCCTTCGGTGCATAGTTCCTGCATGTCCAATGTGGGTACCGAGTACAGCGAATAAAACGCTCGTCGCTGGTCGGCCGTTAAACACCGTCTGGTGAACACGTCCACGCAACGTAAATGCCGTTGTAAGTTACTAGACCTACGAGTTTCAAAAAAAAAAACCGCGAATATATACATACGCGTTTAAAATAACGATAACTCGTAACGCTTATAATGAATTACGTAGGTAAGGGGGTAAGATTTACTGTACCGGTATTGTACTCGTAATTAGGTACGTTCGGTCATTTTTAATCGACGCATCATCCGTAACTATTATGTAAATGTAATACAGACTCGGTCGAGCGGTCAAATATTCGTTAATTCGCTTTCGATTAGTTTGTGTCGATAAATCGAAATACACGTGGAATTCGTTCTTATCATTGGCATAATTCACGCGAATTTGTCGGACGAATAAAACATTTTCGTTTTTCACAGTTAGTGCAAAGACTTTGGACGTTTGGAAATATATTGGAACGTGTGAATCGAACGGAATATTAATGTAGATAATAAAGACGGCGAAAAGTATTAGTAACATTTTGACTGTTACGATAATCATAGTTGTATAAATCCCATCAGAGGAGAAAGAAACGAGGGCGTTCGTTTCAGGCGCTCGTTTTAAAAATACGTTTTAGTTTTTTATAAATATAGCGGACAAGAAATTCATTTTACAACGATCGAATAGATCGAAATAAAAACGTCTATTCCGTTTAAAATTAAAATTAGCTTACGACTAACGACTGAAACGAATTATATTCCTATCTAAAAATAAATATCGTTATCGTTGACGTTAAAAAACAATATGAATAATCTCGAACCTTGAAACGTGCTAAAACAATTTAGATAAATATGTTTTTCTATCGAAATATGCATTTTAAAAGTTTAACTATTGCTTTTTTACTGTCGCTGATAATACCACGCACGTAAGCTCGAAAAACCGTTCGCATCCACATCGACAACGTAAAATAGAAATAATAATTATTCTTAACCGCTCTTAATCGCGCATTTATATTACCATTATTAATATTAAATAACGAGAGTAACGGCGGTACTTACAGGCAATTGTCGTCTTGTACGTCGGAAGACGAGTCGGATCCCGCCAACGGAGGCGAGATTTCGGTGTAATTGAAAATCGGTAATGTGTGGCAATTGACCACGCGGCCGTCGTCGCACTGTACGATCTCGTCGCCTTTAGCCACCAACTGTTGATTGCTCAAATCGACGACCGCGGCGGTTTGAACAGACATCAGCCCGGCGCCTATGGAAAAAGGCAACATTATTTTTTCGTTTAATTAAAGTTCAAGGCGACAACCTGTAAAGAATATTGGAAAACGTTATTTCCAGTATCGAAAAATTAAGCACCAATCGCGACGATACTACAATTATTGGACAATACGAAATTATTTATATTATTAATACGAAATTCGGTCAAAAACGCGATAGTTAAAAAAGCGTTCGGGAATGTTGTAGATTTAGTTCTTACTATCGCGGCGTAACAAATTTACGATTCCGCATACATATCTATCGAGGCGCACGGTTAAAAATATATTTATACGTTATATGCGCAATTCGACGTAATTGCGGATTATTGTTTAGGTTATTTTTCTGGGGGATTTTTTTGAAATATTATTTCATAATTTTCAAATACGAACATTTAATAATGCGTCGAATAACTTTCGCGTTGATAAAAATCAACCATTTTCGGTATCAGTTTAATTGTTTTCATAAATTTTCTTCGTTCCAATTTTTATATATTAATAACGGAGTTTCTTGTTAAATAATACTTTTATGTAAAATAAATAATACGAAAAAAAGTACTCGGAATCCATAGTTAATTTTTTTTATTATTAAGTTCCGTCTTGAATTATAAACTCGCCCTCTTTCGGTTTGTTCAAGCCGATTAACCGAATCTACGCATTTCGTAAATAATTCTCGTGCGGAATTCTATTTATTTCAAAATGTTTAAACAATTTTAATACAACGACAATAATAACGACTATTGGGTCGAGTAAAATACTGAAAGTGTACCTAATACCAACGACGTAAGCTGTCGATAACACGAAATATGATTTGTCTCGTGTTCTTACTCATTGTTGTAAACTTTCGAGTTTCTCAATTAAATAGTATACATCGCAAAATAAATAACGAAGCCTGTAGAACACACGTTTAAAAGCAAATTAACTAATAAAAATTATTAATTGCGTTCGTTAAGTAAAAACATTTTTCAAGTTTTTAAACGTTTCGTACAAATATCGAATAATATTTATTATATTAGGCATATAGAAGATACTGTGGGCACTTGTGTATATTCGGGTGTCACTAGTGCCGCGTGTTTACAGGTGTGAATACGAAAATATTCGAACTTCAGTTTTTATTACTGTAATGAGGACAATGAACCGTACATTATTTGTTGATATTGTAGGGCGCAGCGTGTGTTACGTCGTCAAGACTCTGGTTGAAAAAAAAAATAATTTTTTTCAAATCAAAACGCGATTTACACATTATTTTTAAAACGAAAACGTATTAATCGTTTATTTGTTGTCGTTAATTGTTTCAAGACGAGTTTTTATAGCAATAGGTTTTCGTACGGTCTAGTGTACATATAAGTAGGTATCAAATTTTTAGAAAATTATAAAGTCATAATACTGAAGATCGAGAATATATGTAAAATTTTCCTCAGCAATTTGTGTTCACCACGTTATTGTTATATTTTTCACGATAATTCACAAATGTTCGATTAAACTATTTGGAATTTATAAAATTTAACTGTAAAAAATACCTCGAATATACCTTGAATTTTATTATACTTTGAATTTCATTGACAAGACAACTATCGCGTATTTTTTTATTCGTTTCGAAATTAACTTTTAGTCGTAGAAATAACCAAAAATAGTACGGAGTCACGTCTGATAAGCGGCTTGGACGAGTTTGAATAATTCTAGGTTCGGCAAAAAAAGTTCATCGAACGAAAACCGTTTCGAAACAATAACACAGAAAATGGCTGATATAGTTTCAAATACTTACAGAAATGTTTACGAAAACCAAACGTTAGACCGAGCGTGTTTTTGAAGTAGACGACGATCGCTAATGACATGTTTTTCTATTTTAATCGCAAAAGGTAGCGTACTTTTTGAACAAGACACGGGTCAGGTATACGGGTTTATACGAAACGTAGTAATAATTGTTTTTCCGGACGTTTTCTAACTTTCTTTTCAGCGTTCGCCGTACACTTGATCACGCGCATAATAGGAAAGAGGTCGCCCAGCCCGTTCGGCGGTCGCGTCGTGTACATTAATTATTGCGTACGCTTTGGGAGACGAGACGCGAAAATAGGAAGACAAAAGAAACTAATCAAAAACGAACGGCGGCGTCCCGCCGTCCCGTCAGCGATGACTCGCGTATAACGCAATGTACAATAATAATACAACGTATAACGCACGATAAACAAAATTGTGTCCCGCGGAAACGACTTCGGCGGGAATCGCAGCGAAGCCGTAATATCTGGCGTGACAATAACAACGATACATGTTTGTATATATATATATATATTTACATTATTATAATGATCACGAGTTGTCCACAATGTAGCCTGCGCCGCCAATATTCGCGTACTATTTTACGACGAAAACAACACAATGGTGTATGTATGCTCTAACATTGTATTAGAATAGTAATTACATTATCGTCGTCGGTTGTCAAAAAGTATACGAATACAATCGTTTCTTATAATGGTTGATAATGATAATTAATAGAGATCGTGACTAACGATGATGGGCTGTGACGACAAAATGACACCTGGTGGCAATGCTTACAGTGTAAGCCGACGTCGTGGACAGCCGATACGTGTTTCGTGTGCTCGATACTATAATAACAATTTAAATCGATTACGATTCTATCGCACGTGCAACACAAGGAAATGATTATCGTTATTTGCTGAATAAAATCCGTCAAAACGATTTATTATCGGCTTTGAGGTCTAAATCGTTGTTTTTTCTCGAAAACGTCTTTTCTTTTATAGACGTAATTGGAGCACTAACACGAGTTTATTTTAAATAAAGGAAATACGTTGAACTGTTTTTATTAAAATGCGTCTTACCGTTTTCTAATTTGATACCGTACACTTTACTTTTCGGAAAGTAATACGTACATCTGGTTGAAAGGTAATTAGTTAAGTTAAGTTAGTTAAGCGCTGAAAAATATTTCGTCGGTTTCGTCATTATAGAAAGAATCGAACTAATAATAATCATTTTCGTTATATTAATGAAGGAACACATGTTGCGTAATGCATTTAATTGTCTAATTAAGTAAAAGTGATATTACAATACATCGCGGTGTCAACAAATAAAAATATGTTTTCGTTTCAAACGCGTTTATTATTTTAGTTTGTGATAATGACATAATTAACGATAATTATGTGTCCGAAATATTATATATCTATTGTAATTGAAGATATTTTGTAAAGTCTTTCGTAAAGTTGGGCTAATATTATGTTTTAAATAATAAATTCTTTTTTCGAAATTGTAATCGATAAGTTTACTCGTAATATTTCATAAGGATATAAAACAGTAAACTTATACTATATTCGTTCAAAATAAATGTTGACAATATAAGCAGTATAAAACCTCAAGGTTCGATAAAAATATGTACGCTTTTTATGACTGAAACAGCGAATATTTCTCCCTATATTATTTTATACCTTTACAAGGTTTATCCGATTTCGTTAACTGTCAGTTCATTCAACTTCATTAACTCGAATCGATTTTACTTTCGACATTTTTTTTTATTTCTTTCTATTATTACCAAAAAATAAATGAAAAAATTACGTGTTTTTCGCGTTCTTTTAACACGTATTTTTTTCATGTTGTTAGATATTTGCAGTATTATATTTATTTTTTGAAAAATGTTCGATCCCGATAACGATTCGAAACATAAATGCATCGTTGCGTTTTTGCCAATTCTAAAACGGAATTTATTTTTTAAGGACATCAACATTCGAACTCCTGGCCATATAATAATAATAATAATTATTATTATTATTATTGCGCGTAATAACGTTACGTCTCGTTTCTTCGTCGACCGCGATAATAATATTATTAATAAACTATTAATTGTTATTATTATTATCAATAATATAACAACGCGACGTTGTTCGATCTATGAATGCGTCGAGGGGGAAAAATTAAAAACGTCGTTCATTGTAATGTTATTGAAGTTTAATCGAATCGAATTGAACGGCGGCAGCTGTGTACTCGCGGGGACGGCGTAAGTATAACGATGAAAATCTGTGTCGTCCATCGGTGCAATACGGAAGAATGCACCGTATTATGTATTACGGGGCGACAACGAGCGATATAATATTTATAATTGATTGGTAGACGACCACGTTGTCCCGTGTAGTATACGCGAAATTCGCGATTGTGTATGAGAAAACGGACGCGTAAATTATTGTTATTCGTTCGTTATTAATACTAACGTGATAATCGCCCGATAATAAATTATCGAGCTCATTTTTCTATCGCGTTATAAAATCAAGAAAGCATTAAGATCGGGCGTCGATCGCGCGATGAAGTTCGTCTCGTGTTTTAACGTTTACTAAAAAATACGCTTGTAAAAATAATATCAACGTCCGTTTATTGCGCTGTAGGTTCGTAACAACGCAATGTGGTCAATTTTTCTGTTTTGCGTAAATAAATAACGCGTTTATAATGCCGGATCGGCAAGCATAAAACAATCTATAATATTCAATACGGAATAACTGTACGTTTATTTTTTTGTTTATCTGTTTACCGTATTCATTTATCTATAATATATTTTCTGTTTTTTTTTTTCGTCGCAAATGTCTATTTAGTTACATCGTTTTCGATCGCTATAATTATTTGGAAATAAATACGTTTACGCGCGAATTTCCAACGAAATTTCGAATTTATTTCTCAACCTTTTCTATCGGAATCTAAAATTATTATTTTTACAATTTTTGTCAATTCCTACCGTTTTTAAAAAAAGTTTTTTTTTCGTCACTTAAATTATAAATACGCGCTTACGTTTAATAATTAAAATTGTTAGTGATTTGTGTTTGTTGTTATTGTTTAAAGGGCATCTAAATTTGACCTAAATAAACCGTTAATATGTTTGCCAAGACGTAAGACCAAAGATAGATGAACTTATACCTTGAGAGTCTATAGCGATTACAATTTATTTAATCTTTAACACATATTAGTTACTTCGATTTTTTTTATAATATTTTAATAACTTTTTCTTCGTTTATTGACTTAATCAATCGCAAATTCGTATTTTGTTTTCGTGTTGTGATCAATAAAAAATATACATAGACAATTACGCGCTATGATTTTGATCTTCGAAATTCGGGATAAAAAACGTTATAATTAGTTTAGGTAGTTAATATTAATTAAGGTCTGTTAAAATTTTCCTTTGTTTTAAAGACCGTAAAATGATTACGCCACTGCTTTAGGCTACCGCGAATTTTTAACGAAAATTATACTCGGAAGTACCAAAAGGACAATCAACAGTAAGCGTCTCTTTAATTTTGAAAAATGTTGAAATTTGAAAGTATTTATAAATACTAATACTTTTGAAAGATACTCTTAAAGCGCAATTTTCAATATGTTCATTTCAGTGCGATCATTAAAACCGTTAGTATTAATTTATCGTTGGCATACTATACTTAGAATCGCTAAGTTATAATAATAAATAGTGCATCATACGAAGGGATAAACGAACGAAAATATGATTTCGAAACGAAGCATTACACAATAACTTCGTAGGTAAGGTTAGCAGAACAGACGAAATCACCACTGTCCTTCCGGTCATCATTAACCAAGTTCACGCGAGCTATTAACGTTTTGCTATATATAACGACGGTGTAATAAACGCGATAACTACCAATAATAATTAGAATTATCGCTAATATATGCAATTATTCCGCGTATTGCCGTAACACGTATCGTCATACTTATAAGATAAGACCAATTGAAAAATATTCGCAAAAGTCGGTAATATTTACGACGGGTTTATGATTTCCGTTGACTTTTGCGAAAAAATTGGCTACACATTACGGTACACGCGCGAGGTGTATTTAGTCGAAAATTGAATTTTCACCGTCTCGCGAATACAATTTTATTACGCTACATTATAAATCGTTCAACTCGAAAATCGATAAACCGATAAAAATCTAGTTTGTTTGCATTGTAAACACATTTCGGACAATAAAATACCTGTTCACTTCTAAACGTGTTCGCCGAACTAATAAAGCGAGATCCGAAAAAATGAAACTCGAAATTACTAAAAAATAATTATAGTTATTACGTAATAATAATTTATTTTCCATAATGCACTTAATCGTTTCGTTTTCGATATTTTCGCACGAGTACGTATCGCTTGACACATTTAAACGTAATCTATCGGAGTTCGTGATTATTTATTACATCGCGAACGATACTCGAACGTACTTTGTGTAAAACTTTCGATCCTACTTATTTATTACACAAACTAAAGCGGGAACAAACAATTAGTCATATTATGACGAATAATTCTAAAAACTAAATCGATACGAAAACGTTTGACGTTCATTCGGTACTTATAAATGTATATATATTTATTTATTTATTTATTTCTTACGTTTTTATTAATATTAGCGATACGTATTATCGAAAGTGTTTCGAAGCGCGTTAATTTTTTTAAACCAAAGTTCCCAGACAAACGTACGCGTTTAGAATTTCATATAATTTTATAATATTAATCCCTGGAGAAGGATTCGAAATGTACGAATATTTTCGATACAGTTTTTCGCGACGATTCCTAGGTACAATTCGTCTAGTCTCGACAATCCGGGTAGGTGAACGGCCTCCGCGTCGTTAAGTAGATCGTTCGTCCATTCGTACCGAGTACGCACGAATGGCCGCCGAGCTTTCGAACAATGCCAATGGCGATTTGTCCGGCGAACAGAACAGCGAGCGTAAGCGTATAAATAAATAAACGAGCGCGACACCCGTCGGACGGATATACGGCCGAGTTTAATAATAACGCGCGATCGCCGGTCGACCGATATATTTTCGACGGCGGCGCAAGGTCGGCCGGGTGGTCGTCGGTCGGTTGGTTTCGACCAGATTTTCCCGTTGACATTGGATGGTCCGGTCTGACGAGCGTTACGTTTTTCGTAACATGACGTCGTCGGTACGGTACGCGAATAACTCGTGTGGCGCAGTGACTTCGTTTCGTTCTAATCGGGTTCAAGAATATCGAGACCGTCGGCGTATTACACCTAATCGTATTATACGCGCGACGAAATATTTAATACGTTTCGCGGGATACTATTCGAAGGGGCGGTCATCCGAAATACGGGTTTCCCGAAAATCGTATCGTTCCGTATGTTTTCCGCGCGTCGATCGTTTAAACAAACTATTAGATCCGCCTACCGATTACGTATCGCCGGGAAATTACACCGACGGTTCATTTTCGTTAACCACGCGTATATAAAATAAACGAACGCGAATTACGGGCGACTAATATTCGTATACGCGTAATACACGATTATAAATTATGACGAGTACTGGGTCTTTTTTTTCAAAACATCTTTTTCATTTTGTTCGCGAACGCTTCTCCTTGTCCCGGCGTACTCTCGGGGACACGAGTCACGTTCCCAACAACAAATTGTGTCCGATCGGTATTTTATTCCGCGCGGTTACCTTCGGTTTTCCCAGTAGTTTCGAAACAACCCAAAATCCGCGAAAGTCGTCCGCATATTCACGTTTTAGACGTAGCCAGTTTTTTTTTCATCTTTTAAGAACGCGAAATCTGACGTACGCGTATTAGTTCATAAAAACCTACCCGCCGCCCTCGGAATCGTTTTTCGATTACGACGAATAAATGCTTATTAAGAACCAATTTTTTATACAAAAAAGCGCGCGCGCGTACATACACACACATGTATGTATAATACAAAATGTTAAAAACATAAACGATTTTTAACGTTAAGGCGTTCGCGATTTACGAGGCGTTTAATCAAAAATTATACCGTCGTTACGAATATAGTCTACGGAATTATTTAGATTTATTATTTAACGGTTAAGCAATGTACGTAGAGTCTACACGAAGCCCACTGACGGTACATTCCTCCTACACAAGTAATCCACCCAACATATCACGTAAGTCTCGCTGTTTTCAGTATGAATTTCATTCTTACGTACGTAATGCACGTAACGTTAATCGCGCGTACAAAAATGTATCTCGACGCCGTGTTATCGTTTCATAACAATTATTTGCCGGTGCACCTATAAACGCCCGAATAACATCACGTTGTATAACATAGTAGTTATCCTTATATGGGTTTCAAAGTTTATTTAGTAATCGAAATATATATTTTTAGCAATCATCGACTTATATACCGGACAGCCTAAATAACGGTCCCGAACCTGGTGATATTCTTCGAACTACATAATGACGACACAAGTCGAATTTGGCGAATTTTCAGGGAAGCGTTTTTTAGTAGTAAATTAATCAGCCGCGGTCGAAGGGGGCCTCCGTGTTTTTTTATAATAAAGTTATATCCACAATTCGATTTGTATCAGTCTTTGAAACGAATACGTCGCCGGTGATTTCAACGTTTTAAATCGGCATATTATAAGCGTACACATACTAATATAATTATTGCGAGTTGGGTAGTACCTAATAATGGAAAGGAATAGAAAAAGTTCGTTTCTAAATTCGATATTAATTGAGATTGTTGTTTTTTTTTTCGAAAATCGGGTCATTTTAGTTTCTCATACTCGGCCGTTATGTTATTAAAACGACGAACGAAAAAAATATATACTTTCCAAAATTTCGCGTCGCTCAGTCGGATATTATTACGTCGTTTAGTAATTTACGGAACCGCGCGGGCGCACACCATTCGAATATTTTTTCCGGTTATCTAAGCCAATCGATTTTGTATGTAAATTGAATAATTGGTCAACAATCGGCGGGAAACTATTACAGGGAGATTATTCCACTACAGGTTATCGGTAGCCGAACGAAGAATCCCGAACAAAATAAACGAGTAAATCGATTCGGAAAAAACCCCACCGTCATCGAATACTGTTATTATGTATAAATGCGCGCAAAACGAATATATATATATATATATATGTATTACGTACGACGGAAGAATTTCGTAGGCCGGTAAAACGTCGAAATTGCTATTGTTTATACGAATATGATATAACTGTGCGAAATAGTATACATCTATAGTGTATACGGTGACCGGACGTACGTGTTATATTTTTTAATTCGATAGCTCGCAATAGCGAATTCGAGGTATTCGAAAAAACGACGTTGGGCGAGAAAAACAGTCGACTCCCGCGTTGAAATACGATACGCTCCGAGTATTGTATTTCGCGAAGAATTTTTCTTTGAAAATCTGCTCCCGGTAAAATGCCCGTATCGCGAGTTTCACAAAATGGTACCGCGTAATCGTCACATCGGGTACGTTACGTGTAAGTTGGACTATTTTTTTTACGCAATATAAGACACTTGAACAACTACGACACATCGCGGAACTTGTTCGATCGTTTAGATATCGGGCGGTAGTAGGACACTATTTTCTATGTTGATTACGGCAAACTGTCGCCCGTTCGGTTAGACGTTCGCGCGATTTTCATCGCTACGAATTACCACGCAGTTCGCTGGTAATCGGTACACAAATATCGCGGCAATAATTGGTTAAAACGATGAACGCCGGTTAATAGTCGCGCCACGTCGAACGTTTAAGACGATTTCGTCAACAATTATGGCGTTTATTTCGTTATCTGATTATCGATTCGCCGCGATTATTAAAACTTTATCGGGTATCGGTACGTAATAAATACGTAAAAAAAACCTAAATTTAATACAAACGGCAAACTACGACGTTTTATGTCCGATTTGAATCGTAATTTTGTGTTATAGGTCTTAACCCGTTTCGAATAAATAATAATCGTTTTCGATAATAATTTTTTAAATAGTAAATAATTGGCGAAAAAAAATTACGCGTAATAGTTGAATTAAACGAGATATACTTCTTACCGCATTTTCTATGTCCGTAATTATTTTGCTACAGTACATTACTTTATTGACCTTTTCAAGGACACGCGTTGTCGAGCAGAGGGAAAATAACGTTTTAAGTAAACGAAAAATTCGAATTACGTAACGTGGTCTGAACTTTTATTTGTGCTTTAACCCTCAACTTGACCGGTTGATTTTCTCCCTTACGCATTTTCTTTTTACCGTCTACCTTTCGAACGTTTTTGTTTTCCGAATAATTCGTTACTTTTGTAGAATTATTTATCGATTAATACGCGCGCATTTTTAAACGTTCGTCCAATTTAATGGTCGTATAATTAGAATAATATATGAGTATTTGTACGCGTTCGAGGTACCAAACAAATTTGAACGTTGATATGAATTTATAAGGAAATAAAACGTAATACTCTAAAAAAAAATAAGAGATTTTAAACAATATATTAGTGTAATTATTCGTACTATAAAATAATTCTACTTTTATAATTTATTTTTGTGAAATATAGGAATAAGTTACTATTGTTTTTTTTTGTTTTTGTATACAAATATGTATATATATATATATATATATCATCGTTGTAATTTTAAAAATATAATAGAATAATTGTCGCGGCGGGTATTTATTTATAATCGACGGTATTCATTAATCGCGGTCGACAAACGAGGCGTCGGCGACTTTCACATGATACATATATATATATATATATAATACGATAACCGCTTAATAATTCCATATCTAAATAATTGAGCGTTATCGTTGTCAAGCAATTTATATGGGGAATAGCGAAAAAGTGTAACTATTACGCTTCGTAATAATTGTCAAACGAACGATAATCGTCGCGCAGTGTGAGAAGAATGTGGCGAACACACAGCGGCCAATTGTTATTTTAGGGCAAGTGTCCGGGAGGCAAAATAAACGGCGAAATTAAAACGAAAAAAAAACGAACGGCGGTTAACCGCCGCTTTTATTGGACGGAGGTGGATCAGAGCGAAACGTGAACGAGTGGTGAGATTTGTCGAATATTCGTAACGGGCGGAATGCGATACGCGAAACCGAAATTCCGGTTCGTGTTTTCGCGTATCGTTCGGATTTCGAATACCCAACGGACACGGACGGCGTCGTGGTGTTTCATTCGGTTTCTAATGCCGATCCGAATTACGTAACGGCTCGAGACGACCGCGGTGCCGATAACAATAGGTTCACCGGAACTGACGCACGGGCGTCGACGTTACGCCGCCGGTTGTTTTCGACGGGTTTACGGGTAACGAACGAAAATGTATACGAACCGACGACGAGAAGCAACGTGACGGCCGACACGAGCATAACTGTTTGCCGCGGACGACGTTGGGCGGACTTGCAGCGAGCCGGTAAAACGACGAATCCTCGGTGGTGGCTGGCCGGCCGGTTTTCGATGAACGGGTACGCTCGCTGATAACGCGAACCGGCGGCGGTGACTGCTCTTGATAACGATCGAACGGCGCGGCGGAACGACCGGTGGCGGGACGAAAAAACGACGGACGTTAGTACAAACAACTAAAAAAAAAAAAAAACACGGGCCGACGAACGAACGCGCGTGTGGCCGAGATAACGAATATCGCGTAGAGCGCTACGTGTACGGCGCGTCGCAGTGATACGCGTGGAATGGAAACGCGGCGCGCGACGCGTATGTGTCTGCCGTAACCACCACCGCCACTACCACCGTCACCATCACTACCACCATCGCCGCCGCCGACGGTGGAATTATTATTATTTAGCCGCCGTAACGTGAAATAACTGGCAACGGCTAACCGGGCCAAGACGACGTACGGTACGCGCGTGCGCTGTACGCCGTTCGAACGTGCCCTCCTCGAAAGATCCGCGACGACCGTAACGATATAATAACGTTAATATATATATATATATTATTCCGTCGACGTGCGGGAATCGCGGGTGGATTTTTTCGGAGCGTGCCGTTCCAACGTCGACGACGCGTTTTCGTTTCGCTTTTTACCAGCGTCGGGTTTGTGGCGTACGGGCAGGTGGCTGGCTACAGGATCATGAAGAAGTGTCACGCACGTAACGTGTGTATACGGAGCTTTACGTGTTCTCGTAAAACGATAACGGACACCGGCAGCACCCGGTGGCACGTTTACCTATCGTAATTACGCCGTGTACATTGTTCGCGGGTCGGCTTCCACATTCCGTCGTACCATTTACGACGCGCGTAAAAAATCGTCCGACCGTCGGTTCCACGTGTAAAGGCCCGAAGGATTTTTATACGAATACGCTCTTTAGTTTCGCCGGCCCCACCGAGAGGAAACGACCCTCGGCACGTTTTATTCGTCCGTCCGTAGCACCGTTATCGGTGACTAGACGAAAGTCGCACGTTTAGCTCCGCTGATTGTAGTACCGTACCGAGAATCGGCGCGCGCGAAAATACAAAATTCGTTACGGGCCCGGCGTTTTACTGACCGTGACGAATACGAATTCCGTGTACGTCGCTCGTATTTCTTTTACTTTCGTAGTTACGTAACACACGCGCTCCAGAGGCCCTTCGTCGTAATATTATTACACGAACGATATTACATGCGGGGTCGTCTTTACTTTTATAGATAAATCGGCTTCGACGTACGTCTTGTGTATAGCTGTAATTGCGACGCGCTATTTTCGTCAAGCGCGCGGTAAACGTACGGTACTAAATTTGTTCGATTATTCAACGCCTTTGATTTTATTTATATTGAACGGTTCGTTAGCTAGTATTCAACACTTGCGTCAAACGCGATTGGCGAAACGTTGAATAAACAAGAACACGTTAATTTTGTTAACCGCAAACTAAGTGTATACTACGAAGAATCGAAAAATATTTTCGATTTTTGCGGGAACACGCCGTAGAAACATCGCGTTTAAATATAAGATCATCGTTATAGTCGGGATTTTTTATCACGTTCAAATACACAAGTTCCGCTCGTGTCCCAGCATTTATTCATAATTTGACAGATGACCTTGACACATCAAAAACAGAACACAACGTAGACAAGCCATGACACAAACAGTATATATATATATATATAAAATAGGATTATTATTAAAAAGTGTTTACCCAAACACAAGCCAAAACAATAATAATTTCGAGATAAATTCGTTGTTTTGAACGAAATTGTCGGAAAAATTTAATTAATTTTCGTTACTACGAAAACATTTTGATATAAAAAACATCGTACGTCATCACAAGCGTCTCGCGCGACAGTAAAAAAAATTATTATTATAAAATTAATAATAGTATTTTGTCAAAAGGTAATATCCAATTGATATGCGGATGCATTGAAGACTATTTTAAGCGTATAAAATTTCAATTACGCAATAAAAGCATTCGTATAAAAAACGTTGTTATTTGAATTGTTTTTATTAAAATTTAAAAATGTTATGCAATAGCTATTATTTATATTTGTAACCTACGCGTAAAAAAAACAATAAATCCTTTAAAGAAAAAATATACGTTAAACTAAAAAATGTATTAAACTACGATTAAATAGGTTGCTTAATCCGATTTTGATTTGATAATTCCTGCGTTTTGAATTGCGTGGAAATAGATAGCTTACATATAGATATAAGGCCTAACGATTTTGCGCGTACAATTTTATCGTATAATTAAACATAATTTTGTTTCAATATAATTAGAACGATTATTTATTTTGATGAAACGTAATTGGATCAGATAAATCGAAAATTATATACGCAAAAGAAAAAACGTTGAACAAACATTCCTGATGTTCGATGTTAACTATTTTGAATTGTTTATTAAATGAATTAAAATGCACGAAACCGACGCTAATTCTGTTATTTAGACGTAGCCTTAATAAGTGGTCGTTTTAAATTTTCCTTATATACTAAAACTTTTTGGCGAGTACAAAATATAAAGTCGATATTACGTATATATTTTACATTTTCGTGTATAAATCGGTATACAAATGATTTAGCTATTTAAGCAAAATTCAATGGATTTTTGGTACTAACGTTTTCATTAAGGGCGGCGTGTGTGTCGTAATTTATATAGAAATATATAAATAATAAACTCAGTAAACAAACGACGATTTTAAAATATTACGGTTTATTTTGTATTTTTAACGGCACGTCGAACGGATATCACGTGTGTTTAGGTAGTTTTCTGTACGGATTCGCTTTCTGGATAAAAATATTCGTTAGCATCTACGAGACGTAGAAAATTCGTTTACGATATTACCGCCGTCACTCTTCACATCAACAACCTTCGTCAATTACTTCTTACACCGAAGTCGATAACGTATTTTGTG
>JAIPRN010001922.1:0-37342 GCA_025469175.1 Geopemphigus sp. TES_GeoC_2020 | reverse complement strand
TATATATATATATATATATATATATATATATATATATATGTGTGTGTGTGTGTATTTATATAGCGACGAGCTTGTTCGTTTTTCTACCATATTATATTATGTTGTTGTCGGCCGTTTTAAAATTATGCGTTTTCGTATATTTTTTTTATATTAAAATAATAATATATAGAAAAATATATACCCGAATAGTAATAGGCATATATTATATATACGAAGATTATAGAGCGTGGACGTGAACAATAAATTAAATAGCCATCATGTTCAAAATTCGACTAATATATTTAAACGAAAAAGCACATATTTTGACGTGATATACTTAAATATTTCGATCATTATCATATGTATTTCGTATTACGGGCACCTAATCGAATCGTGAAAAAGAGAGGTATTTATAAAAAAAAATGTTTATTTCCTCTTCCATTTATATATAGTAACGTTATGGTGAATATTTTATGCACATAATAAATTCATCGCTACACCGTTATTGGTTGTTTTAAATATACGGATCAGTATAATGATTTTGAAAATGGCTTTTTTACTCGATCTCCTCTTCTATTAAACGAATTGCCCCTATTTAGATTTGTCCCAATAGAATAATGGCAGCGCTGTATATAATTTTATTTTAAACTTATGTATGCGTACGTTATTTTGTTAATAAGCAAAATAATAGTTTTTTAGCGGGGGATGTTTTTTTTAGTAATAAACAGTTTAAAAATACTCCTCCCTGTACAGATAGCGTATATATGATTATATACGTTCGTAATTTTGGAGAAGTCACGATCGTTGAAATTATTTTCATTTTAGCAAACGTACCGATGAGATTAGAACAGTTGGGACGGTCGGTGTTTTCCGAACTAGACGGCAACCCGCCCATTTGGGTTACGAAAATAAGTCCGGATGTTATTTACGTGAACCAAGCCAAAGTCATCTACCATTTGGCTAATTACGAGCACAACAATGCAAAGGGCAAACTTCAAGTACGTGACGTATACATAATAATATATATTTATATATAGGGAAGTCCTACGGAGATCTGACAAACGCAATAAATTTTGGTCTATTTAATATTTTAAAAGCGTTTTATTATAATAATTACTATAATCTCGTGCCATTAGAATTGCATCGAATGTTTTATTTTTACAACTAAAAACGCGTAATAACTGTTTCGCTTGAAAAAAAACATCTAAACTACAAATATCGTAGCGCGGGATTCTAGCGATTATGATTATTATTGACTTTATAAACTTAAAAATATGGAATAAAACCATAGAATGTTTTGTCGTTTGTTGAATCTCCGCGGGACACCCCTATAATGCTACTAGCTCCACATTCCAAAGTACGATCATTAGTATTCTTATCGATAAATGTATTGTACCTAAATATATGTGTATAAACGCGTGTAGGTGTTGCACGTTATCGACCAAGTGCTTCAACCCTTGCGAATAAAGAGAAACAGCAATCGCGCGGTTTACAATCCGAACGCTTGGGAATTTATGGAGAACGCCGAATATCTGGATTTGGACAGTTATCACACCAAGTAAATAAATAAATAATTAAATATAAATATATATATATATATATATATATGTATACGATGTAAATTCGTAAATATTTTCCTCCAAACCGTTCATTTTAAACGTATCTGCAAGACTGGCTACAATTTGTGGGAATAAGTATATTTTCGTAGTCACTCTCGTATGTCATTACGGTCGTATATAAGGGGCAATAATAAACGAAAAATTAAAAAAACTCGCTTAATAGATTTTTTTTTGGAACACACCGTATGTACCGGACCTTTAAATAATAGTATAATAAACGTCGTTTACTGGACGCTTTATTTCTTTAAAGAGGAAAGGAGGAGCCGTGGTTCTCCCTCTCCCTAGCTCACTGGATAATAAACGTGTAGGACGAAAATTGAGACAAACGTATCATTTACCAAAAGCCTCTTAGAAGTCGAAACGTTAAAAAAAAATAACGATTTCCGTTCGGACGTAACCATTCGGAATCAGCAGGTGAAATGCGCCCGGCTTTTTTCTTTTTTAATTCGACGCACGGAAGATATTGTCTCTACTAGACTGTCGGCCGTACTTTGTCTCGCGTCCGACTCATTTCCTTTCATAACGTTGTTTTTTTTTTTATTCTAATTACGTTTAATCGTTTTCGTTTCAGTCTTTTACACCCACTTCTTGTGTTTAATTGTACACTATTTGTTCTATTTAATGTATATACCATAACCGCGGTCGTCGACAGAGCATACCACGCGTTTCTGCGGTTCGCGCGTGTGCGCATCCTGTTTGTCGTCGAATACGGTTTGTTTATGGGACCAGTTATTCCTTCTCACTAATCAGTTTAATTAGGCTAATTTATGTACATAAACGTGTATATTGATATTTAACAATTGGAGAAGCAATTTTAAATTGTGTGTATATATATATATACTTGTACAGTTTCGCGACTGAAGTGAAACGTGAACGTAAACATATCATATTCTACATTTACAGATTTTAAATCAATGTCATCGTGTGAAATTAAATGGGCTCCCGTTTAACGTTTTGTCGACGCGGTCATGTCTTTAGAAAATATGTTTTCCGAACGAACGTTGTTCGTTCGTTCATTATCAATATATATATTATCTTAAAAAATTCGTGTCTTTTTCTTTGGAATTTTAGGCACCGCGTTTAAGTCTTATGAACGCGTCTCGCGTTTACGCTATTTGTATTTTCTTTTAAACGCGTTAAATCAATTTTGATCTGTTATTAGAAAAGTGTAAAAATAAAATCGTATTAAATTTAATTGTTAAACGTATACCAGTTTACGGTATTCTGTTATTATTTACGTATTTTCCTATCATTCTGGTCATTATTACGTTTTTTGATAAATTTTTGAAAAGCTTAAAAATTATTCCCAAACCGTAATTATTGACTAAAATTGGCCGACGACTGTCAATAAGCCCATTCGTTAGCAATATATGCGTATACATGTACACATATATCAATTGACCCGAACGAAAAACGATTAGCTTACGATTTAGTATTCTGTTTAATAAATATTGGAAAAAATTGATAGGAAATGACTAAGATTTTATAAATAATGTACTCGTACTCGGATTGATTATTATTTTCGTTTAACTTTTAAAGCAATTTCCTACAACGAGTGCAACTTTTGGATAAGAAGAACGTGTTCGCCAATCAAGGCGGCCACACATTTTTCATACCCGTCGACGAAGTTCTCAATGTAAGTATTTTTCAAATGTTGAAGCATCTCGCATATTCCCGTCGTATACTATTGGGTGGAATTCTATACGGACAGAATAAATATTTTTCTAACGACCAACGTACCCACACTGCGATACGTAATAATACAAGATACATACATACACGCATATATTTGACGCTATACAATGCCCCGTATACACTTATGGTTTGAATGTTCTAAAAAAAAAATTAACTATTTATATTATTTTATACATAACGTGATCTTACGAACTGTATCATTTTAAAGGTTATTCGAGCACACGTGTAATGATGACAGTAAAATATTATATTATATTCATCGTGACTGTCTCTTTTAGTTTTTTATTTGAATACTAATATATTGTATTATACTACTCTTTAAAACGAAAAATAGAGTTATTTTTCCTACCTTATTTGAACGTGAATATTTCTATATATATAGAGAGAGATATTTTCAATAAAAACTTACGATTAACATATTGGGGTTTTTTTTAATATTTAAATATTAGTTTGTTTTCACTGTTTTTTAACGCCTATTAATGAATACGAGCTAGCTTTCTTTTTGTAGGTGATATCGTCACCAATACTTTAGTTTTCGTCGTTTTCTTCCAGTATATGTGTGTGTGTGTTCGTGTGTATTGTGTATAAAAAAATATTCAAAGTTTCCGAGAGTAATTTAATGATCAATAATTTCAACGATTCTAACGGTTGGGCTAGTTTTTAGAAAATTAATAAAACCAGTTCCTAAGTTTAAACGATGTCGGGCTATATCATGTATGGTCAAAGATGCGGGGGAGATGACGTCATTTCCTCTATACGTATTACTTTTGTTGGACGTCAACTATTATACATACATTTTTCGTCAAGACAAATTATTTTAGTTAGTAAAAATAAATGTCAAAAATAGAAAAAAACGTCAAGCAAGACCTGCTTTTCGAAAAGCTGCAAGTATACGCCGGTTCAATGTTATTAACGATTCGATTTTTCCCTATTAAGCATCCAAAAGCCAGATTTGAAAAAGTCGACGCGAAAGTGATTGACGCGCACATTGTGCCCGATAATGTGTTGTTTTTGGGACCAACGGCCGAAGGCGAGCAATTTAAAACTTTAGCGTTTACCGACATGCTCAGAGTCGACGTCTACATATCGAAGTCGGAAGATGGAGAAAAGACCAGATGTAAGACACGATATGACGTTAATATTTTAAAAAATAAAAATTTTTTTTTTTAATTTTAGTCCTTCTAGTGGTTCATAGTTTTGTTTTCAAATTAAAACCTTTTCATATCGTCGTTAGTTGTAGATCGCTATATTCATGTATTGTTTGTTATTTAGATTTCGTAAGCAGTAACACCGTGGTCGGTGATGGCATCCACCCTACTGGAGCCGTAGAAGCGGAAATCGTTAAAGCTAACATTCCCATTAGAAACGGCGTGGTGCATTTGATCAGTAGGCCGTTGATGGTCGTGGATAATACTGTGAAGCAATTCATTGAGGTCAGTACATATATTCATTTGTCGATCGAGCGCGTTCGTGTTTTGAAATTCGAAATTTTTTTTTTTTCATATCGACGCTTCGGATATTTAAAAAGCAGTCGTATAAGGTAAGCGTTTTTATTACGATCAATTTTAAACCGAGAACTTCGATCAATTCTGTTCGTCGTGCGCTATTGTGCACGTCGTAATGAAAACAAAATCGGTTTCATTCCGTTATTGTTGTTGTCGTCGCGTAACAGTTGCCTTAAACGATCGAAACTAGGGTTGACGAGCGGTTCGATTTTGAATAAATTAGATAGGATTCGACGGTCCCTTACGAGAGAGCGCATTTCGACGTGTTTCGAAGTTGAATCAAACACGTCGAAATCGATTAAGGATGGACAAATTCGCGATCGACTTTAGCGTACTACGTTCGGCGGAATTAACCAATTTTCCTACTATAAACATGTTTATCGAACGCGTATATCGTACGTTCACTATTTGTGTATAGCGTACTCGCACGCCTTTGACAAACAAACCGGGTATATTACGCGTACACACATTTCTCCGTGAGAAAATATTTTAATTTCACCATTTTCGCGTACCAACCTCTATTATCGATTATAAAACGACCTGTACACGTTCGAATTCCTAGCCATTCACCCCGCGAAATTCGCGCGATTTAATTTCAATCACGGGACGCGCGTTTGCCGTTAGTTAATTATTTCCGCGTTTCGGTCGTCGGTAACGTTTCAAATGCCGGTAGAAATATTGGAATCGGATCACCGCGTGATTTCTGAAACGAGCGCGTCACCCGCACGGATAAGCACGTCATTTTAGTTCGGGTTATCCGTTTCGCGACGCGTCCGTTGTTTTTCCACGGTTTAATTTTCTTCTTATAACGTATATCGCGATTAGATTTAGTCGGTCACTGTAACGAGCTTCGTAAACAATATATCATATACGAACGCGTATCGCGGGATAATATACGTCGTCCACTTTTACGGGCAAAACGACCCGAGAGAAATTTTTCATTTTTACCGTCCCGCGTATTATTTATAATTTTTACACCGTAATATCCACCGGGGACGCGATACCGTTCCAGGTCGATGTATTATCGTTATTTGTACGCCGTTTTTTTTTTTTTTTTAAAACTAATTCGATATTCTGTTTCGAGCGTAGTCTTATAGTTTCGTCAAAACCATTCTTCCGTTATAAGTAGTTATTATTTTTCGTTAGCGTTTGCCGACAAAAAAAAAAAATGGACGATCCTTTTTTAATAATACATTTCGCTAAAAATCGGACCACCATATATAAAACTGTATCTAAGTACTTATTACGTTTCGAAAGCAAAACGTATAACGTTTTACAATGTACGCGCGCATTAACGTCCGCGTGTTGTTGTCGTCCCGCAGGATAGGGAAGACAGTATGTTGCATAGATTCTACGAGGAGATCATGAATTCTGGCGGCGATTTCTTGGAGCAACTCGGCGCCATGCCGAACGTCACGCTTTTCGCACCGTCCAACGCGGCGTTCGACGACCAGTTCATCCAGTCGTATCTGACCAATCGCACGTACATCAGGTCGCTGCTCAACTTGCACGTGGTCGACAGGCGTCTGACCATCGACGACATCGTTGCCGAATCCATCGATAAGGTACGATCTATATACGAACCGCCGGTTTATTGTTTTTATATTACGGCAATACTCTCACTGGCCCGGAATGCCTGAATGCAGTACTACTTTGGACCAGTGAGCCGCCATCGTTTATTGAAAAAAAAATTTTAAAAGTTTTTACAAATACGATCAGGGTAGACGAGCTATCCCCACGTTGTTTTACCTCGCCCCCCCCGTACATCGAATCTAATTCACAATAATCCTTAAGAACTACCATTTCTATCACGTGAATGGCGCCCGGTGACGGGACAATACCCTGCCACGGGACAGCCATTTACATCTTCCGCAGCCGCTGGTAACCTTTAAGTACTTTTGACGATCGGCAATATCTTCGGAGTTTTCTACGGCGGTGCCGTACGTCCGTTTTTATTCTCGTGTCGTTCATTTTTTGTTTTTTTTCGTACTTACGATCGTATCGAATGTATAGTAATAACAATATTGTTTCGGTACGTTTTTATAGTAGTTTTTTTAATGTTTTCATTTGTGGTTTGTTGTTCCGAATCATTTTATGCGTAACGGTAAATTATCGACACTAATATTCACTTCCTCTCTTTGGATATGTAGATACCTCATTGAGATAATCATCGAGATGCCATAACTTTTGTTCCATTCGATAAATTTTTGGTTTCGATTGTTGTACGGCTAAAAACCCGAAATAGCCATTTTACGAATCGAGAAGAAAATCGCTATTAGACATTTTCGTTAAAGACGATTAAGCGTTGATTTTCTACGTTTTTTCGGCTTTTACGAAAATGTAAATTTCCATCGTTACTGCCGGTATACTACGAGAATACTGCCCCCCCCCCCCAGACGACGGCCAAAAAAATTTAACCTAGTCGTCCGCGTTCTCTGGTTTACCGTCGTCAATATACGTAAAACGTATTCGAATTTTGAAGAAACGAAAAATTGTTTAACCCGAGTAAACATTTTCTAAGAATTATATTTTTGTAAACGGTTTTCGCGATTTGAAAAAATGTACAAATATGTTTCGATTTTTTATTTCGTTATAATGAAAATTCAATCAAAGACGCGTTCGTTATCGGGCGAAAATTGAATAACGAAGACGAAAAAAACGTCACTTTAAAACCTTCGAACGGCCCGACAGTTATCGCATTTGACGGGGAATTTCGTGGGTCACTTCGTACCGTACTTTCTAAACAAATAATATTTATAGCCGCGTTACGCGTGTATGGGAAATAATCGATTTTGTCGTTTTGAAATATCTTCTCGAAATCCGGCGGACAGAAAACAAATTGTCGAAATCGATCGCTTTCCAATAACGGAATTCGTAATAGTTTGGAAATACGAGATTATACGCGCGAGACTGGGTCGTGTAGTATCGTCGTGATTTTTTTTTCGAGCGCCCCTATGTTGACACGGTGTAGTATTTATTAACATAGAAGTAAAATAAAAACGCTCCCGTATATGTATTATATAACGCGCGATCGGTTTTATTTATTCGAACTTCGTATATTTGTATATTCAATCGATTGCCGTTGTTTCGATCCGGAATTAAAAAAAAAACCGACGCGAATAAAACGATATTGTACTCGATCGTGAACGAATTATCGATATTTTTACAGATTTCACTCCGCGGCTACGACCCTATTAAAGTCACTCGAACTAATCGCTATAAAGTGTTTCCGAAAATGAAAATCCGTATATATTAACTTTCTACCGGGCTCTCCTCTCGCGACTTCCGAGGCGTTTAAAAAAAAAAAAACATACCGGTTTCCATTCGTTATTCGCGTCGTTGTCCCTTTATATAACCCGCCCGTACTACACACTTAAAGTATATCTAAACGGGCGTTTCACTCCAGTCTACTTAACCGTAATTCCGACGTACACGTCACACGTATTTCGCGGCCGTCGTGATTATTGTCGCGAATAGGCGGCGGGTGAGTGTGCACGATTTTCACGTTTCGTTTTGTTTGGTTTTCGTTTGACCCCGTGTACAATGGATCAGCGCTTTCAGGTTCCCACCGGTGTGCCTCGCAAGGATCTGTTCTTCAACGTGATCACCAGCGGTAGAAACCGCACGTTGACCCTGGAGGGTGGCGGCGTTAACGCTACCGTGGTTCGGGCCAATTTGGCCGCTACGAACGGTATCATACACGTCATCGACCACGTACTCGGCATTCCGTCGTCGACCGTCGACCGCAAACTGGCCACCGACCCCACGCTCAAGTAAGTACACAATACCTAATATAGACAAAAGCGTTGTTCACCGCCCGTTTCGATTTTCCCGCAGAACGTGTGACCAGTTTCGAATACCCGTAAATATGTTTTGGGCAATTTCCATTCGGTGTCCCGCACATTTATTTAAGAACTTAGTGTACGTTTCGGTTATAAATCGGATACATTTTACCCGTATTATTCGCGGGACACCGGAACGTCGAAAATCGCCGGCGATTCGTCCGTTATTAATGGATCCGTTTTAGATAGCTAGAACGTTTTTATTTGTCGGCCGCGCGAATAATATTTCGTTTTGGCGATCGAGCGATTCGAAATCGCGTGCGTCGGTCGGTTCGCCGTATAACGTAATTATATAGAGCGTTTGTCCGCGGGGCGGCCACGGTGTTGTTTATACGTGACGACTTTTGAGTAACCGGCGCTGTTTGTACGTATAGCGACACCAACTATCTGGGCCTGGGCTCGTCGTTCAACGATCAATTGGCCGACGTCCAGAAGCGGTTCACCTATTTCGTGCCTCGAGACACCGCGTGGAAGAGACTGGCCATCGACAACCCCGCCGCGTACAAAAAGCTGTTCATGCCCGAATATTCGTCCATCGTGAGTATTACGCCGGTTAGAGGCGGCTGGCCGTTCGTTTATCGACGGTGGCCAACCGTTTATTATTATGTCGAAAACGTTAAAAAGAAATACACGCACGAACGTTTCATTTCGGTTGTAAATCGATCGGTTTGTGTTTTTTTTTTTTTACCGACCGTAAGACGTCTACGTCGGCCGTAATTACCACGTACTCTCCGTCCAGCGTCGTTATTTATTTAGTAAATTCTCCGTGTGCCCGTTTATAGGCCCGTCAAGTTTTGGAACGTCATCTGATCGTCGCGGACAAAGCGTTTACAATGGAAGATCTGAGAAGGGAAGCCAACAACAATCTGAATTTGTCCGTCAATCTTCCTACCGTCCGCGATGTGTCCATGTACATCAAGATTAAAGACTCCGTCGACGGTACGCGCCCGTTTATTCGCTTATCTATTAATAATAATAGGACGATCGTGGTGCTTTTTGTCGCGGTACGGGGGGGGAGAGTATTTTACGAAATTCGCCGACAGTTCGAAAACTGCTGCCGCCGCCTACATCGTCGTTTTTGCTTTTTCGTGGCTGCCCTGAAATTTTCGATAGTGTACGCCGGTCGCGTTTGTATACACGACCCGTGCGCGCTCGGATAATTCGGCTCGAAGCGAAGAATTTTTAATTCGATCGTTCGCTAATCGGTTTTCAGGCTACTCGTTGGAATGGCGAAACGAATGGATCCACGTGCACCGGGCCGACGTCCGTTGCACGAACGGCATTATACACGTGATCGACAAAGTGTTGATCGACGAGAACGACATCGAAGTAAACGCCGCCACCACCGTCATCGGCAACACCGCCGTGTTGTTGTTGGTCGTCCTAGTTCAATGCGCGGCCGCGTTCTATTACGTCGACTAGTCAAATTTTTCTATACGTATTCAAACACACACACACACACACACAAGTGTTTCGTGTTTGTGCTGGAATAGGTCGCCCCACCCGCCTAACGTTTCTTATTTAAAAAAACCAAAAAACCGTTTCAACTATTCGTCGTCGGTCCGCGGCATCAGTCTTGTTTCCGCCCCACGTTACACAGTTATTTCGCCGCCTGCCCACACCCAAAGGACTCGTCGACGTTCCTCGAAACGTTTTGTACCCATTCCTTCGTCCCCTCGACGAGCGCGCGTGTATACGGCCCCATAAACCAAATTGCAAAACGAACTTTCGAATTTTTCTCCTCCGCGCACACGTTATCACAGCCGTCCGCGCGATTCTACGACGTGTGCCGTTTATCACACGTATATAACGTTTCGAAACGAGAGTAAAACAAAACAAAAAAAACATTTCAAAAAATCCCTTCGAACATATTTCGTGCCTCACTTTTTATTTTAGCTTGCGCCTGATTAGTATTTTATATACATACTTATATATTATTACGTATATAAATGTACGTAATTTCGTGTCGCCTTTTGTAGTTTCCGATAGTTAACTATTATGCGATATATATATATCCGTTTGTTCGCCTACGGATTTTTTCGTGTATTTTTTTTCGAGTTTTTTTTCGTTTGTTTTTGGAAAAATTTCAAAACGCGATTTTCGCTTTTTAGACATAATACGACTCACGTAGTGTACTACCTATCTATACATAGAAACGCGAAAATAATTCGATACTACGTTATATTTAACATCCTCGCCTCCTCTTAAATAAACAAAATTATGCCTTCCCTCTCCCCCCACACATATATTTATATATATATACATGAAACGACAATATAGACTTACCCATTTGTTCTCAATTCCTTTCAAGCAATTTCAGTCCGTGAATTAAACGTTCGAATCTCCGCAGTGTAAAATAATAACGGATAAAAGAGGTTTTATTTTACTTCGAAAACGATCGATTTAAAATCAAAAAGGAAACACATATAAATGAGTCTGAGATATCGAGTTATTATTATAATCACGTGTTAAGAATATATTTATATATATTACGATATGAATTTTTTTTTTTTTTAGACCAAAATATTAATTTGTAAATACTGAACATGGTATTATATGACTATATAGGATTTAAATAATAGCGTTTAAACAAAAAATTATATTTATAAAACATATTACGTGGTACGGCCTTACGATAGTTCAAAGTAAACGATTGTTTTTCTCTTTTTTTTGTTATTAACGGTTAATAAATATTAATATATAAATAAAAAAAAGACAAATTTAGAATTATTGATAATACGCGAAAACCGCCCGTAGATAATAAATAGGTTCGTCTCGATATTATTATTCTATAAATCTCGATACGCGTATATATATATATATAAATATATATTATAATAATTATTAAATTTAAGCGTCGTGTACATTGTAATATTCGCGAGAGAGAGACATTTTAATAGGAGAATTATACGAATACAATATTACAATAATAGAAAATAATCTTGTTGAGAATTTTATATATACGAAATGTTTACGAAAAAGAAAATTTATATAAATACGATTAACGCTCTTTCGTGTCTACTAAACAATAACGCTATTGTATTCGCGTAATAAATTAAACAATACCTATTCCGTATATACATTTATGTTTACGCGTATACCGTTGAAAACAACGATACGAATAGTTCGGCTCTCGGTGTCCCGTCACATACGTTGACCGCGTTTTTTAATTGTATAATCCTCTAAATAGACGCGCGCTCGTGTGGCGTTGGTATGCGGGCAGAGAACGCGATCCGTGGGTTGTGTTCTGTTGCCCAGCGCGCGCGTTTTCTTCGAAAGATGACCGATCGAATTTTACCGTCGTACGTTTTCGACGGCGGCGCCCGGTGAGAAGAAGTATAGTAGTACCTCGAGCGCGTCGTTAAACGCAGTCGGCGTTTCGACGACAATTTCGTAAATTCCCGACGAAACGTAAACCCGCTTCATTTTCGTACACGGACAACGAAACACGAAAACACAAAAAATAAACGATCGACGAAATGAACAACCGGAACGTGTAAAATGGACGCGTGTGCGAATAGGTTTCGTTTTTACATTTTTTTTTTTTTTTTTTTGGTCGTTCGTCGCGCGAAAAAACAAAACACCGCGACGGCGCGCGTCTTCGATTAAATTTTTTTGTCGAAATAAATATCGTGTACATAGTAGACTTACGTGTTGAACGTTTTTTTTTATTAATTTTTTTTTTTGTACTATTACGGTCGGAGTCCCCCACTGCTATTATTTTCCCGTGTACCATAATTTTGATTATTACTATTATTATTTTTTTTTTTAATTTATTTAATATTTTTACCATTTAAATACGTATTATTATGTAATTTTGACGACATCTGCACCATCATCACCACCACAACGTAACTCATCAATAATAACAACGACAATGTACCGATTATTCATATATATATATATAGTTTCGATTATGTAAGTAACGTTTGTATAAGTTTTATATATATATATTTTTTTTTTTTTTTAGTCGCATTTATCATCCATTTTATACTTGGCGTGTAAAAATTAAAGACAAAAATACCGTTTCGGCACCCGCAGACTACGTTATTATTATTATTATTATTATATTGTTATTGTATCGCGTTCGCGTCCGACGAACGAAGAATATATATGTATAATATTCGGTTATTATATATATATATATATATATACGTATCGTTACTACTATTATTATAATGTGTTGCGCGGCATTTTCAATAATATTATATTATACACTCGTACATTGTATCGTCTCAAATCGTGGTTTTATTGATTTTCGACGTTCGCCGAGTTTGTAAACCGTGCGCGCGTGTGTACGTTTTGTTTTTCGGAACGTTTTCAACATTTTCGGTTTCTCGAACGACGGATAACGCCAAAAGCGAAATATATATATACACACACGAACCGTACGATAAGACCGCATCGAGTACCCGAACCAACGAGGCGACCGCACGAATATGTGTAACCGACGACGGCCGCCGAACGGTAAGGGATTTTCGGCGGGCGAAAAGGCAAATATTCCCGTCCTGTTCCAAGTCCCGGAAACCCGTCGCTATTATATCGTTCGTCCATTTCCGGGAAATTCGGGTAGGGCCCTTACGGGTTTCGCGTTTCGTCGATGATCCCCCGCCCGACAACACTTTGTGTTTGGCGGACGTCGCGCACATTGCCGCCTATATACGAAAATGGTGAACGCGTCTCGCCGTCGCTGTTGGTTGGCAGGTAACCGACGGTTACCACAAAACACCGCCCGACTCGGTTAATCGCGTGCCGCGGAACTTGGACGCGTATGGTCCGTAGGAATTGCCGAACTCGAGTCGGTTTCCGAAGTTCGTTCGAACGTTACGCGCGCCACCTGTGTTCTCCCGATCAACGGACACGCTGCCCTCGGTTTCTCACCCGAATAAGTGACCGTTGGACCGCGTACCCGTAGTATAATCCTCGTCTTCGTCTTTTCCCACGTTTCACCGGCAGTGGCGAGAGATCCACCTAGGCGTCTTCACCACCTCCCCTTGTACCAATCAATCACGGCGCCTACCGGAAAGAAAAACACTCGTGTGTCTCGCAACGTAACGATATCGTCACACTTCGCAGTGGCGTACTTGAATTTCGGTGGGATGGGGGGGGGTTAATTTTTAAATAAATCGGACGACCCTAACGAAACGGGTTATAAAACGTTAATAGATTAACGAACGCGTTATATTGTAACGTGTATTGAAGTTTAACAATATTTTAGTTTTTCGTTATTATCGACTACAAATATACGTCTCGTAAGAAATACATTTTTCCTAAAAATTGTTATCCCCCTTACCCCTTAGTACGCCACTGACACTCCGATTGGTACAAAATCCCGCAAGCGCGCCGTGTAAATCCCCGAACGATAACAGTCACGCGTGTTCATTCATCCGCACTGTTACTTATGCTCAACTCCGATCCTGGGAGCCAGTGTTCTCGAGCCCGTCACCCTAGACGTCCCGTCGTTCTCTATCTCACCTGTTCTCGGGCCGGCATCTAGACATCGCGTCCTGGCCTCCTTTTCTCCTCCGACCAGTCCCTCCCGTGGTCCTAGAAAGTAGTTGAATATCGTCCGTTTCGTCTTCTCAGACCTGCGCACCAGCCCGTCGTCTTGGACCTCTCACGTTCCTCAGGGTCCATTCACGTGCCTTCTGGTACTGGGTTGCCGGCTCCTCCGGCCCTCCTCCTTTTATCGGCTTGTCTGACCCTTTCGTCGCTTTCCTTCACCCGCAATATCGTCACTTCCACCATATTGCAGAAGGCCGCCCATAATTTCCATCGCACTCTCCGGCGATCCTCGTCGCGTCTAATCGGTGGCGTAAATAACGAAATCGGCGCGTAGGGCGGCACCGTCGATTGGGATTGTATCGAAACCGACGGCCGAACGAAACCCGACCACCGTGACGGCGAGCCTAACAACCGATGGTTCGTCAATAACGGTTTTCGAAAACGATCGGGACAATCACCGCGTACGGCGATCGTAAAAGTGATTTCCAGTGAGTCGTGTCCAATTCTCTAGTTGTTTCACCCAACGTGGAGGGGCGTTTTTCCGAACGACGACGACGAGTTAAACAAATACGGTAACCTTGGGACAAACGTAACGCGATCGGGACGAACAAAGGTTCGCGTTTGTCGATAATTCCGTTTCACGGGTTCGTCCGGCCGGTAAGTACTGCGCCGCCATATCGACGACGTATTTTACTCGCGCCCGCTGTTCGTTCCGCCGTTATAGCCTCGGCGTGTTTCCGTCGCACGGAAATTAACGAACCGTTACGGGCGGCCAATCGTTTTTCGGACCGGGTTGATTATTATTATTCGTTATTATTGTGGCGGTGGCTGCTTGACAATGCGATCGGCGTAGGAAAACGTTTTGCGCGTAATAACCTGTATTATGTGTAAAACGAAATAGTAACCGGCCACGGGCGAATAGAAGCGTTCACATTTCGACAGCGTTCCGTTGACGCCTGTTTTCGTCTCGTTACGCGACGAACAAAACGCGATCTCGCGACAATAATATCTCCCGGCGACACTCGGTTTTCGAATTTCGAACGGAAACGACGGGTCCGGCGAGCGGCCGAGTCGAAAAAAAGCGCGCGCGCGTTTTCCGCCTAAAACGGAAATATCGCCGACGACGATTTATCGGTAATTTTCGTGGCGCGTGTAGAGCACACGCGTTGTTGTTGTTGTTCGGCGCGCGCGTACCATGTCCGCCTTCTCCCGGATTTGTCGTTCAAGGTCCGCGACAATAAAACTGATTCGTTGCGTCGTACCGACCGAAACAACACTAGCCGGATTACGTGACGATTACTCGTCGGCGAAATATTCGGTCACCGTGCCCGTACGTCGCTAAACGAAAAAAAAACCCGTCCGCGATTTATCCTAAATACGCTATGGCCAGTGGCGTACTAACGGGTGTGTGTGTGTGTAAAACCTCTCTTCGAACATTTCTAGGAAAAATTCATTTTTCACCGACAGACGTACAATTCGTAGTGGATAATAACGAAAAACCGAAATATATTTAAACTTTTTATTTATTTAAACACTCCCCCCTCTTCCGAATTTCTGGTCTAAGTACGCCACGTGAGATCGTTCCGAAAACCGGCGGACGGCCATTTTTGACCGTGTTTGGGTACACCGCGCCGGTATTTCGCGAACGTGGTTAGGTTAACCGACGACGAATCCAAAGACGTTTTCCGGAATAAAAACGCGGCGTTTTCGAACGGCTGCTACTTACACGGTATTCGTATTTACGTTTTTCGACAACGTAAACGGCGTACACCGAAAAACCACGACCGTAAATCGATTTTCGTTAACGGGTCCCGGCGAGTGTGCCGTCCCGTGGCTAATATATGTTTGTCGGGTCCGACCTTCGTCGCTTACGACGTTACCAAACGGACTCCCCGGCACGTTACGAACCGTTTTCACAATTGGCCGGCAAAGGCGAGACGAACGTTCCGCTGCGGCCGGACTATCGAATTTGTCGGATTAGTCATTACCACCGGCCGTATACGAAACCCGGGGGAATATGGCGACTTGGACGGTTGTCGTTTCGTCATCCGTTCCCGAGGCGAACGACGGGAAAAAACGCCGCGGGAAGCTTCCCGCCGTCGTACGGCCGAAGGTTTCGTAAAAACGTAACGTCAGCGCGCGTCCTCCTCGGTCGGCCATGGGGGTTTACCGGACGGCGGGCACACGGCGAACAACGAAGATAAAAAAAGAATATATACCGACTACTGCCACTACCACCGTTATTACTGTATCGCGGCGGTGGCAAAACCGGCGGCAGACGCCTTGAACAACGTTTCGGTTCGTCAGTAATAAAGCGGACGGCCGATCGCGCGCTCCGCAATCGCGTCCGAATACACACGTCCCGGTCACCGTACGCAGACGACGCGCGCGCGCGCACACACGGCATTAACTTACGAACAAACGTAGAGGTAAGTTGTTTCTCCTAGAAACGTGATGAACGAGCGGAGCGGAATCTCCGTTTGTAACGGGCGGACGGCGCGAGCTCTCTCGAAACGACGCGCGTAACCGACGTGGACGATATTGCGCAATCCGCCAACGCGCGTGTTCGCCGCGAATAAATTAACGCGCGCTTTCTAAAATATTTACCTTTTGGCGCGCCCGTTTACGTGTCGACGCCGCCGTTGGCCCGTGAACGAATTAGTTAACGCGACCGAGGTAAATATCGACGACGGAAACACGGGGGGGCGGGGCGGTCGAAAATTCGTGTACGTCGCTAACCAAAACGACACCGTTAGGACAAACTTCGTTAAAACGGTTGTTGTTGTTGTACGACCGTTTTATTTTCCGTTAAGACTTTCGGCCCGACGACCGATTATTATAAACGATCGACGTTTCGCGAACGTTTCACGAACGTTTCGGAATAAGGAAACCTTCGACGTAACCGCACGTCGGGCGCGAATTTCGAAATCGTCGTCGGGCGTGCGCGCATTCTCGATCGTGTTCTAATCGATACATATTTATATATTCCGTACGATCGGCGGGAACGGTTATTTTTTAGCGGTCATTTTATTTCGTCGTAGTAATTTTCGTCCGGTATCGTTTTTTTTTTTTTTTGTGGGGGGAAATCGCGTTTCGTTCGTTCGACGACACTGGAGGCGAATTAATTTTCGGCGGGAAACGTTTTTTCAGTTACCGACGGCGGCGCACACACGAACGGCGCGAATACGAAACGAACGTTTACGCGCCGATCACCGATTTCGTCTTTTGTTCCGTAAACCTCTCGCCGCCGCGCACGACGTTCGTTTCCACGCCGTTTTCAATTTCGAATCGGTACGTGTCGGCCGTTTAAACGGCGGTCGTTTTTCAATTATACCCGCGTCGTGTTATCGACTCGGGCAAATACGGGCGCGCGCGGCACCGACAAGGCCGGCGGTGGGCGACACTCGTTATTATTTGTCGTTCGACAACCGGTCGATCAAATCGTTCCCGGCGGCTTTCGGGCGGTCACACTATCGGCCGGACGGGTGGGCTTTTCACTTGGCCAACGGTTACACGCTCGACGTTATTACCGTCCGTTGGAACCTATTGTTGTCGCCATATAAACGGCCGCGGTTACGTAAGCGGCAATAACGCCCGGCAGTTCCCGGAGGCCTTCCCCGCGCGCAACTTTTCGACCGATTACGACCGCCGTCGACGTCTACGGAAAATACGTTCGCGAATAGTATTCGAGAATACCGCCGGTCGAATAGTTTTCTGAACGCGTTCCACGCGCCGCTTTTAAACGCTGACCGGAATGTATTTCCGACAATCTCTCGGACGCCGAACGCAACGCGAGTCGACGTGATTTCGTACTTATGCGAAACGTTTCCGTTCCCCGTATAGGCGCCGGCCCGCGTATTTAGAACAAAACTCGCCTTCGCGAAAACGAGATAAATACGTTTTTTTAACTTTCCGCGATATACGTGGCGTACCTATATATTGATTGATCAGTATAAAAAAACGCTTTCGGAAAAACTTTTACCGTTTACTTATATATATTATCCGAAGTTATTGACGATACTTATAATATATATATATATATATTTTATCGAAGACGCGCGAAAACGAAAATCACTTTGAACCGAATTTACGTTATTTCGAAGTACTTAGACGAACGCGCAATTCGCGATAGTAATCTCGTCGTAAATCGTTTCGTTATAAAAAGTACGTTTCGTAGCGACCGTTTGCCGACATTTCCGACGAATTTCGTTTCGAAAGTTTCTCCGATCGTTTTACGATAAACAATTCGGAAACATTTTCTTTTTACGAAATCCGAAATTCATTCGCGCCAAAACAAAAAACGGTATCGAGTTAGAAATCGGTCGTCGGTTTTCTACGCCCGTAATTTCGTCATTATTTCAACTAGCGAAATAATAGTCTAGTAGTACTCTCGTTATTACGGTTAACGAACGAAACAGACGTAAATCCGTAGAACCGTAGAAAGTCGACATCCTATAATGGGCGACGACAATAGGCCGAAAACGTTATCGTTTTCAGAGACACGAAATCGAATCCAATATCGGGAACGCGCGACGAAATATGTAAAGTGTAGAATAGCCGTTTTCGGTTTATTATCGGCGCGGTTTAAACGAAATAGCGAAAACAGGCCGTAAAATCGTCGCCGTCGCGCTTGAAATGTTTGTTCGGAACGATTCGAAGGTCCAGTTGGACCGGAAAATGGCGAATAAAGACGAGACGATTTTCGGCGGCGTCGGTCGAACGACCCGGAGGCCACCGTAATCAATGGAACAACCGGTCACGGCGTATCGTGTTGGACGTCCGGCGCAACGAATAAACATTTATTACGGGGCGGTCCGGTGGGTTTTTGTGGTGCGAATAGTGACGAAAAACGGATGGACGCTTTCGCTATCTGGACGAAAAGCGGGAAGGGCGTCGGATGGTACGATAATTTATAATAAATACGATTACTAATACGGGGCGAATAATTACGGTCATTCGTCACCCGTATCCGTCAAGCGATACATTTCGCTATATCGAAGACTTATTTCGAAAACCACCGGTTGCGTAATCCGTACACGATGGATGGAACCGACGCTGGGCTGGTGGTCCTTCGTAGCCGTACATTTCTCACGAGCGATACACACCCGACGCGTATTTTCTCTCTACGTTTTCCGATAATTCGCTTCCGCCCGTATACGTACGCGCAAATCGTCCGGTTTCGGGTCGACGGCACCGAGAGAGAGAACACCGCCAACGTAATTTTCTCTAGACGGTTTTCCCGTCACGGCCGAGATACGTTCGGACGGTTTTCGGACCCGTCGTCGGGTCGAATTTCGTGGTAAGAGGTATGTACGGGAAACATAGAATACCGGGAAAATAAACGGAGTCAAAACACGACAAACGCGTTGTAACGAAATCGGCCGACTTGGTACGACGGGGAACGGCCGTCGAACAACGCGTAACGACGGTATTGGGCGAACGAGCTGGAGAAGACGGAATTAGAAAACGTGGCCGATATAAAAGCGTATATTACCGGTGTTATTCGGTGTAATAGCAGCGGGTAATCGCAACAATCGATCGAAACGCGAGAGTTTCGTAACGATATCGGAGACGAAGAACGTAAGCCGGTTAGCGCGCGCGAATTTCGAAAACCTACGCGTCGGATAACGTCGTTCGTTCACGCTACACGGACACGACGGGTTAGTGCGAAAGCGACGGTTGTTGTCGACGACGGGGATCGCAATCGGGCAACGTGGATTTTGTAGGATGAATAATGTGGCGGCGACGCGTAAAACGGTCGTCGGAATTGTAGAGGATTTCGTTACGCGCGTCTTAGGCGTAGTGTGCAACACCGTACGCTTTCTCTCCGGTAGTTCCTCTACCGTCTCGTGCGCGTGTCGGCGGTCTCGTCGTCGGACAGTCGTTTTTCTCGTGCCGCCGAATCTCGCGCGTTATTCGTTAACGTTCTTAGGACTCGACGATTACGTACGACGGACGCCCGTCGTCGTCAAGTGAAAACCCGCGAAAACATCTCGTATTTCACTCGAACGTCCGAATACACAAGCTAAAACACGTTAGCCGAAAACTAGTACGAAACGATACGGACGACGTGTTTCGTCGTACACGCACGATTTCGATCTGTAAGACGCGTACATCGTTATTCGCGATACTTTCCGATGGACTCGATTTCCTCGGCGGACTTTTCCCAAGCACGTTTTCGTCCGTTCCCGGCGACTATACATAAAACATAAAACGGTCGCGCTAGCTAAACGGAACACCGTGAAGATCGGCCGCGCGCCATTATGTTAAACCGTTCTCGCGGTATACGGCGTGACACACTGTTCGCGGTACGATTATAAACATCGCGAACGCAATCGAAATTCGCTTACGGACAATTTCCGCCACTGTTGGCCGCGCCAGTAATGACGAATACGCGATAACGCCGCTGCCGATTCGCGAATATTCCGATCGGTCCCCGGGAGACGATATTCGTATAGGCGTGCGCGTTTCGTATTTAACGTACCATCGAACGTCCAGTACCGATTATTACGAATTCTAAGAACAAAAAAACGCGTCCACGTTTCGCCGACACGATCCTCTGGTCGTTCGCCGATAACACCGTAGGGTGTTTGCGTTTTTTCGGTGTCGCGAAATTCCGTCAGGCTAGCCCACCTAACCGGGATAGCAGGGGCGAGTAATTGCCCGACGTTAATTACGCGTTCCGGCGTATTTCTAATTCGTCGTTTAATTCGTTTCGTTTACTGCGCCGCGACGAAATTGCGGTTTTCGCTTCGCGGTGTCGCCGTCGCCACGGATAATTCGATTTTCGAGAGGACTCTGCCCGGAATTTGATTCGTACGGTCGACGCGTGTTATAAAACGTATAAATGTACGATAGTCCTACCCCGCTTCGGATAATATTACGACGACGACAACGACGACTTGGGAATGACGATAATGTTACGAAACCGAACAATTGGCGGAGGCGCGCGCGTGACGTGTGCGGGTTTTTACGACGCGGCGTCGCGGAAGGCTAATTGGGTCGGGCCGGCGCGCCGTTGTTTGAAAAAAAACAAACGATCATTCGCGTAACGAACGCTATTCGTGACGCGTATTTCCTCTTTCGGCCGTGAAAACTCGCCTTATATTACAAAATATATACGACGCGTGTAAAATAATTACGTTCGGACCGACAAGGAAAGGAGGGGATTGTTTCGTGCGCGTCCTCTACCGTTCGGTTGTCGGCTCGTTCCCAGTCTTCCCCCGCCCGTCGCGTTTGATCGATCGCCGGATTACGTTATTCGCGAGGTTTCTCGTCGCGTCGTTTTCTACACTTACCATATTCCGGTCGTACACCTAGTGGTTGTCCGTTGCGCCCGAATTCTCCTCCGGTCTGCGCCCGCCATTCCGTTTCGGAAAGGACAATTCGTTCGGTCGTGTAGCGGCCTGACCAGAATATATATGTATAATCGATACGGTCCACTCTTCGCGACGGAAATCGCCATAAACGAACCGACCAATTACCCGCGCGCGCGATCGTACGTGTAACGATAATTAGCGATTTTTTTTTTACGCCGTCGACCGTGTTGTTTCGATCTTACGAAAATGACGGCGGCTCCGTCGTTAATCGTTTTCACGCCGAGGCGACGACGAATACGCGAAACGACAGGCGCCAATCGACCACGCGAATAACGTAAATTCGCGCCCGAAAATCGAAAATTAAATAAATAATGTACCGGACGGGGAACGACGGACGGTCTTTGGACGTTTAGCAACGGCGCTTCAAACGTCGGACGGTGCGCGTTTAGTACAGTAGTCCCGTGAAATTTCAACGAATGTGTCGAACAATTCGCGATCCATTGGTCACCACGAATATCCGCGGGACCGCGTTCGGTTTATTCGCCCGTCGGTTTCAGTTCCGAAAACGCCGAACTATTGTTTACGCGCTAATTGTACTAACGAGCGTCTTCCCCCCCTCCCGACCGTTCGTCTCGACGATAAAAACGCTTTTTCTCGTTTCCGACTGTCGTTTCCGTCTACAACTTTATTACGATTGGTTCACGCCGATAATTTATGTCTATCGTTGGTACCGGCGTTTGTCCCGTCGAAATCGCCGTAACGTACACAACGGCGTCGAGTTTTAAAATAGACGTTACGTGTACGAACAATCGCGAAATAAAAACGGGTTTTTTTAACGTGGACAACTTACGTACACGCCGTGTGGCCGTCAAACGACGGCAATAATTTCTGGCTAGTTGACGATCGATCGGGCGGGAACAAAAACGGAACGCGATTCGTCGTAGTCGTAGTTGTCAATCGTCGTATCGCGCGTACGAAACGCTTTTGTATTTTACGTAATTGTTATTTTCGTAATCGAAACCGGTAGTGTCGCGCGTACGGCTCCGTTTACGATTCGCTTTGTCCGCGAGCCAAGATAGGAGGAACGCGCCCGTCTATCCGAATATAAATAAACTCGGCGCGCGTGTAACAATACCTACGTAGCGTAACACGCGCGTTTTCTATTGTCGTCAGTCGAGTACGCGGCCGAAAATATTTATCGTTAAAAAAATCGAAAAACAAGACGGTCGCTATCGCGTCACGTAACGATTGGCGCGCCGGTAACGATCCACGCCGTTGCCGAATATTCGTTCCGTTATTACACGACGCGCGTTTTTTTTCTTCTCCGTCGAAAACGTTTTAGCGGAGAAGGCGTGTGGCGCAAACGATTTAACCGCGAGATGGGGGCCGTAAAGGGCAAAGTACATACACGCGCGCGTAATATGTTTTACCGACGAAAATTGATTTTAATTTTAGATTCGACGAACGTATTGGTTTTACGACGACGCGGCGGTTTTTTATTATTTTTTTTTTTTACTTCGATCTTATTACTTTTTCGTATAGGTCGAGAAGCATTCTCCGATAGTAGTGAATCGTAACTACTTTTGTATATACGGTTTTCTCGGTACGTAAAATCACCGACGACGCGAATAACAAACCGGCAATACTATGTCGACGAGGTTGTTCGGTCGTTATGGTATGTGACCGCCGTTCGTTCGTGTCCGTCGAACGAAAACACCGGTCGCGCGACGACATTTTCGAAGACACACCGGTTGATCGTCAAGAAGTCCGCCGACCATAATAGAAACGAAACGGCGCTAACGACGCGGCTTCGTAAAATAACCTCTGTAGTTGTGTAACGGCGGGCTATACACGTATAAAACTCGAAATATACGCGTCGAAAACAAATGGTCGTAAACGTAGGTGTTCGTTGATAACGACGAATCAACGGATAAACGTGGAAAATAAAATGCGCGTCGAACCGTTAAAAAACCGTTAAAAAAAATGATAGCTTTTATATAGAAACGACGTATTATATTATACGTAACCGTGTAACGTTATAACCGGCGTGTTATTACGAACACGCGAACGGGGCGGCGTTTGCGGTTCAACGGTCTACGTCGGCCGACGTACGTTAGCCGACGGACCGACAGAACTAACAATAACGACGTAACCACAGTTGGTGGACATAAACGTTTCCAGTTACGAAATAGAAACGCGGGCGACGGTTAACGCGTTTTCGCGTCCGTAGTGTGTGTGTGTGTGTTAGACGTCCGACCGTTTTCCACGGTTGTCTAGTCGAATAACGTCGCCGCACCGTGTCTGGCCTAAATACGCGCGGTATTAGCGAACGCCAAAACGGTTCGGTTTATACCGTCGCGGTTGCGTAAGTCGTTGTTTTTCGCCGAACGCCACAACCGCGTCGTTACGTCGGTCGAAAAGAAACGCGAGTTGTCCGTTACCGCGACGGCGTCAACCGTTCCCGGTCGGTTCGATTATCCGTACGAGTTTTCCGAACGTTCCTAACCTAACCGTTACCAGGTCTCGTCTTTTCCGGTCCATCCCGAATGGACACGCGTCGCGGAATATATTTTCTCCGGTAATGTCGTGGCGCGCGCGGGGAGGGAGGAGGCGAACGGTATCCGGCGCGGATTTCGTCGAACGTATACAATAATCGATCGGTCCCGACGATTACCGCTAGCTGAAGGGAACACGGCGAGTGGTGAAATCGAATTCTACGATTTTACCATACGCCTGTCGGAGAAAACCGCTCGTCGACAGTTTCGTGTGGACCGGAACGTGTCGGTGCGGCCGTTTACGTGCAGCCGTCGTACACAACGGTACGGTTATACTCCCGTCTAAAGGCGGAGGAAAAAATGTGGACTACCGAGGAGGTATTCGTTATTTGAATATTTGTATTGGGAAAGAAGTATTTTTCGCGTAAACATGTAAAACGTTTCGTTGTCGCGTATTTATAGTCGACGGCCATTTGTTACGGTTCGTACACACGCGCGCTGCCGAATAATATTCTAAACGACGCCGATAACGACTTACGGGTGTATATCGGCGAATTTCACGGGAACTGTTCGCGTAAACAACATTGTACATTGGACGGTTTACCGCGCGATTCGCGTAGTACCGAAATAATTACGAGCGGCGGCGGCGGCCGCGTTTGTTTCCCCTCTTACGTCGTTTTCGAACGGTTTAACGTTGGAAACGGCACCGCGTTCGTTTAAACGTTCCACGGCAATCGTAGGTTTTACACGCGTCGGTTTAAACGGTAACGATAAAAACGCGTTTTAACGAATCCCGTACGGCCGTAAAATCGCGCCGTCCCCGGAGAGTCTCGCTCGTCCGCGTTACTCGAACGATTATTGTAATCATTTAGAATCGCCGCGATTTCTTTACCATATTTTCGGTCCGTGTTTGTTTTTGCGTTTCAGCCAACACCGCGGCGCGGAGAGCCGACGACGACATGCGTTTCAGTGTTTGGCAGACGTGCGTGATTGCCGCGGCCGCGGCGGCATTGGCCGGCGCCCGGTCGGCGACGTTACCCGCCGCCGCCGGTACGCAAAAGTGCGTGCCACCCGGTCCCGGGCTCTCGTTGGACGACTTTCTGTCCGGCAAGTTCTATCTGTTCGAGCGGCAACAAGCGTTCAGCATCAAACTCTTGCAGACCGCGGTCGCCGCGTCGCCCAAACAGAACCTGATATTCTCGCCGCACAGCATATACACCGCCCTGTTGATCGCGTACTTCCTGAGCGCCAACAAAACGGAAGAAACCCTGAAGAACTTTCTGAACCTACCGCCGGACCAGGTAAACGACGCGCCTTTCACGTGTTCGTCCCTTGACTAGGGTTATTTCGTCGTTGTTTCTTCGGTCGGCTTTTCTAAACGTTCGAATAAACGTTCGGTTCGTTCGAAAAACAAAACAATACCGGTAACGACCGACGTCACCGACGGTTGTCACCGTTTTCTACCCGAATAGCTGGGAAAAAGGCGAAGAAGAAGAATATCCCCACGTACGCGGGAAGTAACGTTCGATTTTCAAAATACGGTCGCGATTTAAAAACTAAATTCGAAAATAAGTTCGAACCGTCGGACAGCGACGCGGTGCTAATAACGTGATTATCGTTTTCTAAGTACGCTTACATATACGAGCTTCCCGCTCGCGTTTAGTTTCCACAAATTAATATTTAAAATAATTGCTCGCGTTCGCTTTAAACACTAATATCTTTGGGGTCCGTCCGTTCCCTTCTAATTTCGTCCGTCTCCCTCCCCAATTTATTCCGTCCCAAAAAATTTCCACGTGCTTTGTCATTTCCCATCTTCTCCGTGATCTTCCGGTACCGGCCACGGAACCGTGTTTAAGGAGGCTCGTCGCGCTCCCCATACCTGATACGGCCCTCCTTTCCGACTGTATGTTATCGTTTCGTCTCCGGCACCCCGTGTTGGTCACTCGTCCGTGGTAGGGGGGGAGGTTGTGAAGAGGTCGCGTTCGTTGGACGATAACGATAATAAACGGTTGTTTCGGCAGAGCAAACTGAGCGTGATGCAAGCGTACAGAATGGAAAAATTGTTTCACACGATGAGGGCGACGAACACGAGCGCGGATTACGAGTTCAGTTCGGTGGACCGTCTGTTCGTGTCGGAGAGGCTGCCGTTGCAAAAGTGCGTGGCGGACGTGTTCAAGGACGAGGTGCACCGAATGGATTTCGTCGTCGACCCCGAACTGGCTCGGTTGTACATCAACAACTGGGTGGCCAACCAGACCAACGATCACATCAAGGACTTGATACCCGCGTCGATGGTATCGTACAACACGAGACTCGTGCTGGTAACGACGCCGACAATTCACGTACGTAATACATTCTCGCGGCTAACGTCCGTCGGTCGGTTGTAGGCGAACGCGGCGTACTTCAAGGGACTGTGGAGCTCGAAATTCTCGTCCGAGAGCACGAAAGACGAAGTGTTCTACACGTCGCCCACCGAAAACGCGTACGTTCCAATGATGTGGCAGTCCGGTATATTCAACTTGCGTAAGTACACGAAGCACTCGCGACGTAGCCATTGTGTAAAACGCGACGCGTAACAATAAACGTGTTGTTCCGCAGTCAGTTCCGACGAATTGGGCGCGCACGTGCTAGAATTGCCGTACAAAGGCGGCGACATCAGCCTGTTCGTCATCTTGCCGCCGTTCAACAAACAGCGGGGCATCAGCCTGCTGACCAAGAGGCTCAATACGAACATCCTGCAAGACGTCGTGTCGTCCAGCGAATGGCGGTCCCGGTCCGTCGAAGTGTCCCTACCCAAGTTCAGCGTCGAACAGAGCATGGACAACCTCGTGCCGGTCAGTATTTCATTCGGCGTTTCCGTTTTATCGCGTTGACGGCCGCCCCTGGCGGAACGCGAGCGACTCGCGACCATATTACAACGTAAATGAACCCTTGTCCCGTACAATAGTCGGATTTCGTCCGAATGGGACGTTCCTTAGGGGCCGCGTTTAAACATTGAACCGTCGACTGAAAATAAAAAAAATAGACGACGGAAGTCGAAACGGGAAACTTTTTTCGAAAAACGAAACGGTCGAAAACTGAAAATTTTACGAGGCGTAAGCGTGTTTACTAAAAGCGAAAAACCGAACGTTACCGCGAACGAAAATAAATTTGTTTAATTTTCCCGGACCGTTGAATTCGTTTCGCGCGTCGCAAAAGCCGTAAAACACTGGTATAATTCGTACGTAAGGGAGTGTTACTTGTTCAGATTAGATAGTATTCGTGTGTTGTTGCCGATCGCGCGGTTTTCGTGCGTGCTATAAAGGTTTGTGTACGAAACCGTGGAATGAAAGTTGCGTCGAATGATACTCCGTTTCCCGACGAGACGATATTATTTTATTCGCGCGAACGCCCCTTTACACGATCGCGTTTACGAAATTACCGAACGGGCCTGTATACATATATATATATATTACGGTCAAAAGATATACACAATCGTTTTTGACTTTTTCGCTAACGAATTCGACGCGCGCGCGTACACTAGGTTTGGTTAGTAACGTATGACCTAACGTAACCGGCCGTCGCGCCCGAAGCGTGTACGACGTTTTTTCGTTAATTTTCTTCAAACAAAAAAATGAAAAATCGCCTTTTCGCCCGTATACGATTTTGTCGATTCGCCGACGTTTCAGATCTTGGAGCAAATGGGAGTGGGCGACTTGTTCAAAGGCACCGCGGATCTGTCGGCGTTGACGGGCGGCCCGAACGGCGTGACCGTGGACGAGGCGGTGCACAAGGCGAAAATCTCCGTGGACGAAGAGGGCACGATAGCCGCGGCGGCCACGTCGTTCATCATGTCCCGGTCGTCCAGGCCGGTGGAACCGTACAAGTTCCGGTGCAACCATCCGTTCGTCTATTTCCTATTCGACAAGATCACCGGATCGGTGCTGTTCATGGGCGTCTACAACTCGCCGAAAACGAGCAAATAATAACAAACTCGGTGGTCGGCCGCCCGAGACGTGTACATATATATTTATATATTCCCCGGTTTATCATTATTAATTATCGTCGCGTCGCGGCTGTAAATAAATAATAGTTCTACGTTACGTGCGTTTACGAAAAACTTGCCGGCTCGGGCGGACACGCCGTCTATGATTACATATATATCGTCGTCGTCTCGTCGACCGGTCCGTGATGTTAGAACGTCTCGATGGTGTACAGGCTCCCGTTGATTCGGCAACGAAACAGCGAGATGAGCGGAAAAACTCGCCGAAAAATTATGGAAACGACCGTAGGTAGACGCGCTATCGTTATTATATACGTAACTTTCCCCGCCCGACTTCATATCGATTAGCCCATCGGTGGCCCGCGACGACGTGTACGTTTAAATAAGTGCGCGCCGTACTAAACTTTTCGAGCGAAATGAATGGCGCGCTTTTACAGCGTTCCGGAGTCGCCGGAAACGTCCGAATTGAATATAAAACGTTTTGAACGCGCGCAACGGCTGTAGCGTATAGTTCGTTAAAGTAGTTTCGGTCGTTTTTCAAAATCCGAAATTGCGTACGTGTTCGAATCGTTCCCGGCCAATGTTCCGCCTTTTCCCCGACGTTTACCGAAACAACGACACGCGATCGTCGCCGTATTTATTCGGACCGGGCGGACAAACGGGACGGTAAAGTAATAACGGCCGCGACTACGGAATACGATTTATATTCGCGTAAAAAACGGCGCCGATCGATTAATCGAACGGACGGATACCCGGGCGTGCGTCTCTGCGTTATTTGTATAACGGATTCGTCGGTTCGCCCAAAACGAATTCGATAGTTACGCGCGAATTATCAACACAATGGTATTCGTCCTTCTGAATATTCTCTCTCTCTCGTACGGTATTTTAATTCGATAATGCGACGGTAATTAAAACGAAAAACCTATTGTGGCTCCGGAAATTACCGCGACGGCGTGCTTTTCACGGGACGCACCGTGCGTAAAAAATCGTTTCCCGGGTATTCGGGACACATTGTGCTCGGGCGTCGTTAGTTGTTAAATTACCGTCGTCCTGGCGGCGAACGTTTCGCGCCGAAAACAGAGGAAACGTCGTTCGGTCGTTTAGATAAATAGTTCACCACGTTTCGAAACCAATCGGTCGTCGACGGCCGTTTTCGAAAAATCGAATTCCCGATTTCGGGTTTGGTTCTCCGCCCGTCGGCGACGCCAAACGTTTAACGGCCGCCACCGATCGTAAAACGTTCCAACGGCCGTGCGAATTGGACGGCGCGCGTTTGGAAAACGTATCGTCGTTACAATTAATCCGACCGTTCGCTCCGAGTTACTCTACTGACACCGTGAAACTCCCGTTCGTTGACTTCGAACCGTTCGACGTTCGAATAATCGACCGGACGAGCAAATACGGCGGCGCCCCGTCCCGGTAGCCCGACAAACGTTTCGCGTCTTTTGTCGATTATAGAGTACCGCCCAGGACCGGAATTGGTCGAAAAAGAATACCCGGTAATCCGACAAATTACACCATTCACGAAGATTCTAATCGAACTTACGAATCATACTACACGCGATTACGCGTACGTACAAATCTCGTGTACAATCAACAGGCGTTTTGGATTACCGGCGGATGGGTGGTAGGTTTCACTGCATTCCCAACTAGCCAAAACTACCCTCGGCTACAGTTTTATTTGAAGGTGTGTCGTCTTTCGTCCACGTCGTTTCGGTCGAAATTCGATTTCCTAGCCCCCCCCCGGGGGGGGGGAGTCCTCGGGCTTGAATCGTTCGGACGGTGCCTACCCTCCTAATCGTCCGCGTCTGAATACGTCGAAGCCGCGCGTGCCCGATATCGAATTCCGTTCCAATCGCGCGAAAACGCTAACAATACGTACGTTATTCTTCGTACGCGCGGAACGTACGACAAAAGGCGTCCCCCGTTTCAAAAGTCCCGAATTCTCTCAATTCGCGTGAAACGAATATACGAAACGACCAATATCGACGCCTAAATACGTTCTACGGTTTCTGGTCGCGAACGGCAATTACTTCTCGGTGGACACGCAATCGTAATCGCGGCGACAAACACGAATGTTTCGCTCGTCGCTGTTTCCCGTAAACGGGACCGCCGTAGGTAACACACACCGAATTGGAATATTCGACTTTTTCGAATTTACGACTTACGAGTTGTTACGGGTTTTTGTTTCGTGTTTAAAAAATACGTAAATTCGAGAACGCGGCGTGAAAAACTCGTTCACCGTTGCCGTGCACTTGGTGGCGCGTAATGAAAAACGTGTCAAAACGCGAAATGATACAGTGGAACAGAACAACAATTGTGGAAACTCGCGGAGTGGTCGACGCTTTGGAACGCATACGCGGCGCTTTTGTTTCGTTATAAAAACGAGTTCGAGAAAAGTTCGCTAGACGAGAAAGTACGAAACTAGAATGAAACGTACGAACTGATAGGTTGGTTGGGTTATACGGCGAATTCGGTTTTAATTCGTTGCGGCGAAAATCCGTACGTTTTCTAAAACGTACGAACAATTGACGTACGTGGCGTTTTGAAACGTTTCTCGTCAATTCGAAGCAACGCCCGGTGACCAAAGCCGAAAAAGTCGCGCGTACTCGGCACAATCGGACAGTACTTTTAACGGTTTTCGAAAATCGCTAAGATCCGGTCGAACTTGTGTAGAGAACACGAAATGCCGGTGTTCGGACCACGATTCTTTTACGCGTCGAAATTCGCCGGACGACGAGGCGAAGTTTATTTTTGTACACGATTTCTGTCGGCCCGTCGTACGTTGCCGGTGTCGGTAAAACAAACGCCTCTACACTTCGATCTGAGCCGATGAGGCCGAAAAGCGATTTACAACGAGAACTGATTAATTACAAATAACTCGAACACAACGCGAAAATAGAACGCCGCGCACCTAAAACATGTCACTATTAGGTACTGTCCATACACAGACAACTCGAAACGGCCGCTACACACGAAACGCCGGCGGGGGACTTTCGTCACAATCGTTCTCCTCTCTCGGACCAGCTGTCTGAGACCGAGCCGACCCGACGGCCGTAACATGAATTACGGCTCGAACAGCCGGGATGTGACGGTACCACACAGCTCGGGGATAATAAACGAAATAAGGCGGTCGCGACGTTCGGGTCGGACGATTCGTAGGCCGTCTCGTAGAAAACCGGACGTTTAATTCCGTTATTGGTGGTGTCGCCAGTACAGTACTCGGACGGAAACTCCCTCGGCGGGTAAATCGGACGCGAAAAGTGTCGGACGCTAATCTGTTCGTCTAGAACGTTGTTTCAGAAACGTTTTTTGTTCCGTCGTAATTAGGTACACGCAAAAGTCTACGGCGCGTTCGTCCGTATTTCGCAATCGCTTCGGATAATTGGATAACCGACGCGGACACGACCCTTTATTCGGTAATTATAAACGATCGTTTTCTCGTGAATCCTAAGAGAACTGAAACTTTTATTCAAATATATCCGAATACATATTGATAGTGGAAACGGCGGACGAGCGCGTAATATTCGCCGCGATTTATGTCGGGCGAACGAATTAACTCGTCTTTTTACTCGTCCTCGAAAATTCGTCCACCATTGTGTTTATCGTCTTCCGATTTTTCCGCTCGGGAGAAACGAACATTTGCCGACACGCCGAGGCGTGCGCGTCTTCTCGTCTTTACGTCAAATGTCCGTTTTCGGCGACATAACGTTCCCGGCCAATTCGAACGAAACGAACGTCGAAATTGTTGACACGCGCCACTCGTGTACACTACCGCGGTCTTGGTAAGAGTGTGTATGCTCGTCGCCGTAGTTACTTAATGGGTAGGTTACGACGTGTCCAAGACGGGCGCGCCGGCGTTTGTAACGAATTTCTAATTAATCGGTTCGCGTACGTCGCTAGAATCGTACCCGTTAATCGGTGTTTTCGCGTAAACGTTGCCGTTTTAAAACGTTGAGACGAAGGGCCTAATACGTACAAACGAATAGTCCAACGTTTTCGGTTACATTTCACGTTTATTTTAAACGAAAGTAAACGGGTCGATTATTCCGTCGAAATATCCGCCGGTAATTTTGTATAGGTTTAAGCCGTTCGTTCGGGCTTGTATTTTGGATAAACGTAATTCATCGTAAATTTTACGCCGCGGACGAGTGTCACGGATGACGTGGCCTTTTTTCGTTTGTTTTCGTCGGCGACCGGCCGAGGTATTTGTTTTCGTTACGAATGTCCGCGGGGTAAAAACAACAACAACAACGGGAAAACCCCCGTTTATTATTTCGTTGGTCCGTTGGGGATATGGCCGGCCGACCGTACGGACGTATATGCCGAACGCAATCCGTCCGCGCGCGCCCGTTCCCGTAACAATTTTCGGAGCAATTTCGCCCGTGGGTTATATCGGATCGCGGTCTTCGACGCAAAATGCGCACGCCGGTAAAGCGTTCACGCGGCGAGATCGGTATTGTTTCGTACCGTCGGCGGACCACCGCCATTCGTTGGGAACGAATTTATTACCGAGGAGGGGAAATTAATTTCCGGACTATCGCGTAAACCGACGAAAATTAGCGTACCGATGGCGAAGCCGAGAGCTCGGCGCGAGAACGTATTTTTTACGGGGCCTCGTAACGGGGACGTTCGGGATAATAGCGTACGAACGGTTGTCGTCGTGTACGGTAATGGGACGAACTTACGAAACACGGGCAACGCGCGCGTCGACATGGAGCGCGTGGTCGTAAAAACGTCCGCGGGACCGGTAAACCGAACGGGAAGGACCGTGACGGCTGTGGGACGACGGGCCGACCTCTACTCAATGGTACGCCGGTCGACGGAACCGTAAACGCGGTAACCGTGGCCGGAAACGACGGCAAAATAGTGGCGAACGCGCCGCCAAGTTCTCGGGTCGACTAAGAACGAAAACCACCGAGCTCGACGATTTTCGGTGTAAAACGAGGGAAAAAAATATATATACGGCACGGTTTTGCTCGGGGTGCGTGCGGAAAGTGGTGCCCGCCGTTCGGACGTGGCGGACGATGACGTGCGCGCCGCCGTACGGAGGGTCGCAGCATCGCGGGACGGCGCGTGGGGTGACGAGGGTGGCCGTGCCGCGGTCGACCCGATGGGATTGATGGTGGGGGAGGGAGTTATTGCCGCCGCCGGTGCTCATTGCTCGCGTCGCGCTGCCGTGTGCCGGGCGATCAGTTTTGGCGGCCCAACGTCGACGGACGGACTGCCCGTACACGCACGACGTATATACGCGAGGACCGAAAATAAAATCGGGTTTTTCGTGTCCGAGCTGCGGTCGGTGAGATCGTAAGTGACCCGACGAAACGTTTCCGTAACGCGACGCGCCCGTCGTGATGATGCCGCGGGATCGCCGGACCACTTGTTGTGCCGTCGACGGGCACGCACCGACGAGTACGGTAATGTATGGTTACGGTTTGGGGGGGAGGAGATGGTTACGTTCGCCTAAGTACGGTTCGGTCGTGCGTGCGTGTGTGTGTGTGTGTGTGCTTAAACGTTATCGTCGTACGGAACGTCGGAAATGGAAACCTCTTAATGTTCGCGATTCGTCGTCGTCTTCCGTCCGAATCGTTTCGCTCGGTCCGTTACGTCCGTTCCGCCGACAAAATCCTCCCTTAGGAGGAGTGTTCGCGAATCGCTCTACAGTCAATCGATACCGATAGTCGTTTCGTCGTAATCGGGAAACCCGTTGTTCGGCGTCCCGACGAAATGATATAAAACGGGGCCGAATAATAACGTACCGAAAATGACGAGCTGTTTCGCGGTGTTCGGTCGAGTTTCTGGGAGCCGTCGAATCGAAAACGTTATTGAATGGCCGATAACAAAATCCCGAAAACGACGAAATTGTTTATCGTAGCGTTTTGAAAATCGTTCGAAACGGACGTCCTTCGATCTTCGTCGTTATTACGTTCGAATTGCCGACGGTTCGATTTTCTTTCGGGAACAAAATACAAACGTACCGCTCGGCGATACACGCATTTTCCCGCTACCGTCTTATTCCCCTAACTAACCCTACCCGTTTCATTTCACCCGACGACGACAACTGGCGGATAGATAACGGCAATTTCGCCGGCCGTTTTTCGCGATATCGCCCGGACGCGATCTTACTAACCTTCCGAAAAATACGGCGAACGATTTATCAAAAACCAAACCTGTATAATTATCTCCCCCCCCCGGTCGCAGCGTTGACGTTATTGAAATCGAAATTATTTCCGAATTTCATTCGTAAAACGTTCGAACGCGTTGTCCGTCTTCGGAACATTTTCTAAGCGAAATTTCGATCGATCCGTTTCCACGCGCGCTCTCTCTCTCTCTACCGAATGCGTTCTCGCCGCCCCAAAGACCGACCGAGAAATGAGGCCGTGTTCGTTCACGATCGTTCCGAAACGTTTTGTTCGAATTAGGAGAAAAGGTTCAATGTCGTAACAGACAGTATACAATGTGCACGTCGAACGAAACGAATGTCGTTCGTCGCTATCGAATTGTCGGACGAAAATACACGAAACGATTTTTCGAACGCGTTCTCCTGATTTTAGAAAATGCTCGTATTATCGAACGGAATTAGCCGGAACGTTTTTGGTTTTTCGTTGAAAAATATATATCGTTAGCCGACCGTATTCGCGGCGTAAATCGTAAAACGAAGTTTTAAAACCGAAATCGTCATCGATGGATCGACGTAATTTTTAGGTTTTTCGAAAATATCTATTTCGGGTAGAGGGGCGCGTAATATTTTCCCGTACACTGGTTAATTGTATTTGCTGAATTGCCGAAGGTTCTAATAATAATAATAATAATATACCGGCTATCGATAGTTGTGGACGACCGTTGTTACCAGCCACCCGGCGGCGGTTATCGCGAACGAATTACACCGACGGGCTGCCGATGGTTGGAGCGTGAACCGTCGCCGGTACGAACGAAATAGTTAAAGAAACGAGAGACAGACATAAATAATTACGAACGAACGCGGTGAATGACGGATTTGGCCACGCGCACCTAACGGTTTCAAAAAGGGCCGCCGGAACCGTCACGTCGCGTATGAAACACGAATAATAACGCGGCTTAATCCGATCGCGGATCGTTCACCGGCCGAACGAAATAACGAAACTACAAAATATTAATCCGACGGTTTAAACGTCACAACGTATTCGCGCGTTATACGCGTGAGTGGCCCGTGGACGGACACCGTCGACAAAGGAAACCGACGATCGGTTTTCGTCCAACGTCGTTTTACGACCATATATACCGGACGACGATTTGGAAAGGAACCGCTCAATTACCGTCGGCATTGCCCCCCACGTATACGTTCTTCGTTCGACACGTTTTTCGTATAACAGGACTACGGAGCGCCTTTTCCACGCGTCCCCCCCCCCATTCGCCGTTCTTTCGTAACGTGTTGTCGTTTACGCCTCTTATTTTTCCAATTTCACGTAACCACGGGAACGAACGAATCGACGGAATCGCCGAACGGTTTTCGAGAGATTTAATCCGCGCGTTTATCTCCCGGATGAACACGTAATCAATTTCGCGGTTCACAATTATCGCCGCGACCGTTTCGAGCACCTAACACACACGTTCGGACGAGAGAGAACGGACGAGACCGGCAAACAAAACGTGTAATCCATTCGTTTTTTCAAAAGTATTCGCGAACAAATTATTATTCCCGCCGAACCAACCGCGTAAAGAAGTCTCCCGGACGAACGATTGTCCAAAAATTATATTTACGAAACGGCGACGATCGATAGTGACGAAACGGGAAATTCCGTTTTCGCGTAATCAGGACGGCGTAAAATTTTCGAGTAAAGCCGTTTTTTTCAATAATATATACGCGCTATACAAAACGATAACGATTATTTGGCGGGCAACAAACCTACTCCGGTAATAAACGGAGCCAAACAACGAACGTTTGTCGGAACGTATTCGTGACATTGTCCACACCAAGTCGGCGACGGAGGAACATCGCGCAGGGTGGTCGGAGGCGAACGGAGGCCGTGCAGGGACGACGGCGGACTCGGTATGGAGTAACGACGCCAACGGTCTCGTTGTCCGCCGATTGTACGGCCACCTGTTCGAACGTTTTCGATTACGCGCTTTCGAAACGACGATACTATCAAAATCCCCGGGAACGGCTCACCGTAATATACGCACGCGTCGCCGGGTGTTCGCGTCACATTTTATCCGCGAGCTTTTTCGGTTAATATACGCGAAAGTATACGCCGCGAGTACTTTTCGAAATAATCTCCGAATAATATTTTCCTCGGCCGAAAACGCTTTTACCCACAACAAAAATGTATAATCCGATTAATGGATTACGTCCCTAATATATATATATATATATATATGTATACACACGCGCGCGTATGGTATTACGTTACTATATAGGGAAAAAGTAAAAATAACGTATTCGGTCGGCGAAAAACGATTAAATTCGTTACGTTTTCTCCGATTCGACGCCGTCTCCGCGTTGACACGTCGAACAAAACACGACGACGACGCAACCGACGGGCGACCGAACGTCCGATACAAGTTCCGAATAGTTCGCTCGATCTAAACGCGCGATATAAAATATAATACGATATATCCGGCACGCCGGGCGGTCTCGAGTTACGTTCGTTTCGTCCGGCCGGAAATCGGGAAAATTATTCCCGTCCACATTCGGCTATAGACGCACGGTTCGTCCGACACGAACACGGTGGTCCGGACGACGACGGACCTTAAAATATCCATTTTCCGGCCGTTCCAAAAAAACAACTACCTACACGTACGTTACGTTTCCCTTATCCCATCTATTCGGGGTCGGCCACCTTCGTACCAAACCTCCGTTTGGCCCTGCCACATCCTTCATGCATATCCTCCTCCATCGTATTCACTTCTCTCTCGTCTTCCTTCCACACTCGATTCAATAACTGTTCATACTACTGCTTCCTCCCAATCTTCTCTCCTCATAACATCACCGAACCATCTAAGTCTATTTATCAATAATCTACGCTACTCCTACGCTTCCTCTTACATTCTCTTGTCATCCCACTCGTCCATCTAACCATTCCCATCTCGGTCACGCTCGTTCTCCGCTCTATTCTCTTGTTCACCGCCCAGCACTCTGAACCATTGCTGGTCTCACTACATTCTTATACAATTTACCTTTCAGTCTCGTTGGAATTCCCCTATCGCGCAAGACGTCAGACGCTTCTCTCCGTTTCATTCACCTACACGTCCTATATTATTACGTACGTACGGAAATGATATATAATACGGGGCGCGATTGGCGTGTTTTATTTCGCGAGAAATCTCGCGGGTGTGTGTGTGTGTGCGTGTTCGAAACGAAGTATTTATGAAAAATCCCATCCCGTCTCCGTTTCAAAAAAAAAAAAAACCCCCCCCCCCCG
>JAIPRN010001921.1:0-37354 GCA_025469175.1 Geopemphigus sp. TES_GeoC_2020 | reverse complement strand
GGTAGGCACTTGGCGTGACAACTCCGTCGTGGCCGCAGGAGGAGGTAGCGGCTAGGCCGCTAAATCGGGGATGAAAAGATTGTTTTGTATTCTTTTTTATTTTATTTCGCGCGAAAGACGTAAATGGCTGCCCCGTTGCAGGGGGTAAATTGAAGATAATTAAATTTAAATTAATTAATAATTAATTTAAAATAATTAATTCGAAGTAAATTAAAGACGTAAATTGCTGCCCCTGTTACCGCGCACCATTCACGCGATAGTTTTTAGGAAGTGGTAGTTCTTAAGGATTTTTGTGAATTAGATTCAATGTACGGGGGGCGAGGTAAAACAACGTGGGGATAGCTCGCGTTGCTCGCCTACTCCTAAGATGATCGTATTTGTTAAGGTTTTATACATTTTTTTTTTCAATAAGCGATGGCGACTCACTGGTCCGAAGTACTGCCTTCGAGCATTCCGGGCCAGTGAGGGTATTGCCGATATCGTATAACAAAAAAGGAGGGACCGGCCCCGCCGGTTTTTCGCGAACGTTCCGTCTCGTGGTTCTCGCGAGCAGACACGGTGCGCCGTGTTCCCGACGTCGGCCACTGATCGATGAACTTCCGCCTAACACGGCGCGTGATGACGAAATCCCTCACGTTGTTCTCGGGCCACGCCAGTGCTTCCTCCCTGTACGAAACTGACCAACGGACGTCCAACCGGTTTTGGTAACGTTTTTGCACGTCGTGCCGCTACGAACGCTTTCAGCGATTTTTCGTTGATATGTTCGCGTCCCAAGCGGCGTGCACGCACAAACGGATTTAGGGGACGTCGAACATAAAATATGAATCGCGCGTCTCCGCTGCGATCCTCGGACAGTGTGTGTAACAAGACGCGCCGCCACAACACCGGCAACGACGCGGGCCCGGTGATGGTAGTGAGGCGTATTTCGCATTTTGTTTATCGGAGTATGTCGTTCGGAGCCTAATCCACAACACACTATTGGCGCGCGCTTGCTTCCGACGCATTTTTAAAACCAATCATAATAATCGTTTTCCCGACGTTGGCTAATGTCTCGCGAAACACTGTCGGTCCCTTCAGATTACCCGCGGAACGATTCGCGCATTCCTCGTCTACGATTTTCCGTAGGAGGGACACGACCGAAACGAACCGTCCCTGTGACATAGTTTCTCCATGTTGGAAGTTATGTGCGCGGCCGAAGCACGCAATTTGTCCGACGGTTTCCGTACTTGCCGTTAATGAGCGTCGTGTTTTAAGGTCTTCACAATCGCGTTTTACTGTTTCGTATAACTTTTGGAAAAAGAAACGTGTATATATATAACGTATATTATATACTATACATATTTATGTATTACCGGTATTTTTATATAATGTCATTTCGCTCTCTTTTGATTCGTTCTATATTAAACGCGTATTTTCTTCGTGTTTTTTCTCGTGTCTGGGAAACACTTAAACTCGCATATATATATATATATGTATATATATATATATATACGTATGTATATATGTGCAGTCTTTCTCTCTTTTCTTCCCCTAATTTGTCGATGGAATATAACAATACTTACTTTACTTAAACGCCGACATTATTACATATAAATAAAATACATGCGCCACCAATCACTCGTATATTTTACATCCCTATTTGGCCGATCTATAAATGAAAATATGCGCGCACCCGCCCACGCGCGTGCAAACAGCTAGAAAAATACGTTTATATATCGACCGCTGCTAACGCGCGATCAGAATTAATCGACGGAATGTCGTACGAAAACGACTCGTTTGAAAATCGTTTGCACTTCCGGTCGGATGTTCCATACGTTTTCGACAAACTTTATATGTCTTTTTAACGGAAATCGTTTGAGAGACGCTAAACGATCCGTTGATTCTTCGTTTTCGTTTGATGATTTTCTTGGGCAGTTGTTTCCTCGATTGTTTCCATTTACCGCTAGACGAATTTTTCAGATCGAATATAATTCCTTTCGTTAGTAGCTGCCTTTAAAAAAAAATTAAAATATTTTAATCCTAAAACTAATATAATTATAAAAACTTAAAAACACACCCAACTAACTTTTTTCACAAAAATAAAATTTTACCATTTTTTTTTCAAAAAAAGCAAAAAGAAAATTAAATAAGAAATAAAAATTACGTATTAATTTCGACTTAATAATAGATTAAAACTTAATCCTTATTTTTAATTGAAAATTTAAATTTTATATTTTTTATTTAAAAGAATAAAAGGAATAAACTCCAATTAAAAAGATTTAAAAAAAAGCTAACTATCTTTTAAAGCAAAAATAAATGATTAATCTTTAAATAAATAAAATTAAAATTTTACTAAAAATTTTAAATTTAAAATAAAAATTTTCAAATTATTTCAAAATTACTTTTATATCTTCAATATAAAACGGGGAATCCTGCATTGGACACACCGAAAGAGACCGGTTCTCCCGGGTAGTGTGAGACTCTTACTCACTAAATATCAGATCACCCATCGATATTTTGTCCACCCTGGGACCGCGCTAATATTATTTCGGGGTGGTGTCGATTTCATCTAGCCATTAGAGCCCTTCGTCATTATCCTGATTCTATGAGCGGTCGTTTCTGTCACCGTCATTCTTATTTCTTCCGGAGGATCCACACGGTGAATGTTACCACCGTATTCCTCGACTCATAATTTATAAACATCACAGCAATGATAGTCACCGCTGTCACTCGTTCCACGTCGACTTCTGTTTCTAGGTACCATCCCTGTTCTTCCCATCTCACGCATTCAACGACGGTGTGATTGGCGTCATCCGGTACGTCGCAGTACAGGCATAATAAAAAAATTAACATTTTTCGCTTTAATATATATTTATATATCTTTTTAGAAATAATAATATCTAATAATCAAATTATATATAAAACATAATATGAATATGTAACTCAAATGTATAGATATAACTATAAAAAAAATTATCATTTATAAATACATTATATATACAAATATCAAGATAACTGTGATGTATAAAAAATACGATACCAGAAATCCATCATATATAAATATAATAAATATATATATATATAATAGAAGTTTGCTGGTATTTGCGAAGAGGATGTATTAGATCGGGCCAAATAGAGGTTTAAAAAAAAGGTAGCCGACCCCAAATAGATAGAATAAAGGCGAAGGAAATAATGATGATGATGATGATGATATATATAATAGACATCTTATTAAAATAACTAAAATGTGTAAATTACACTATGCATGGAGAAATCTGTCATTTATAAATATAACATATAGATATCAAGATGTCTTAAATGTATAGGTTACACTATACATTGATCTATCACTTATTAATATATTATAAATATATCAAGATAACTCAAACGTGTAGAATACACTATGCAAGAAGAAATCTATCATTTATTACTATAATATATATATTAAATATTTGGTGGTGTGTGCGTGGAAAATGTATATGTTTGGGCCAAATGGAAGTTTAAGAAGGAGGTGTTCGACACCAAATAGATGGGATAAAAGAGAAGGAAATGATGATGATGGATGATATATAGAATCGACGTTTTATCAAGATAACTAAAATGTGTAGATTACACTATACAAGAAATCCCTCATTTATAAATATAATATATAGATATCAAGATGTCCTAAATGTATTTGTTACATTTTACATAACTATTATTTTTATTATTATATTTTATTGCGATTATTATTGTATTTATTGAATATATATTGAATATTTAAAAACAATAAAACTTAAACTTTTCAATGAATTTGTTTTTCCTTTTATTTTCTTACACTTTTTTAGGAACGTGACAAATTTTTGAACTTTTCAATAATGAGTGAAAATGTATTCACGTTCATACGAAGGATGACGATCGAAGTGTGAATATACATTGAATAGAGCGATACGCAAGAATTTAATGGTGGGGGGAAGACGAGAACCAAAACGAACAAAAGTTTTTCGACCGAAATTCTACGTAACATACACTCGGGTTGCCCAAGAATGATTTTTATTTTCAAAAACAAAAAAAAAAACAGTAGGCGAAATCACGAACGTCGCGATGATCAACTCGCGAATTTTCGACGACGGCGGGCGATCAAGCGGCATATATTACGTCTACTACCCGTCGATATTCCGACTATACAATTATAAATAATACTAATTAGTCTCTATTCGTTGGTTGGAAAACGTCAACGATAATTTGGTAATGGTATTTAAAAGCGTTTTACTACAAGCTTATAAAAAAAAAATTTGGAATACCTTTCTTAAATAAAAAGCGACGTAATTCGGGTTCGCTTATACCTGTTATTTTGGTTGTTGGATGAAACAAACGCAAAAACAAAAATTTTTAATTTCTTTTAAAAAAAATATATCTAGAAAACGATACAATTTTTATGGATCGAAAATGCAGCGAATAACTACATCTACCAATTCGCAAATTCGTTTTCTTTTTCATTCTCGGCGTGCCGTTATTGCGTTAATATCGAGTCGTTTTGACAATCGGACTGGATATTTTATTCGTCCCCCGGCCGAGGTTACACTGTCCGTGTTCATATTCCTTACATTTTCAAGTCTTTGATTACAATATCATACTTGTTTTTCCCGCGTTTTTCACGTCCTTTGGCCCACCATTTCGGCCGCTATTTACTCCGTTTATCGTCTCGTTTGTCTGTCGTCGCCATACTGACGTTTTCGTTTTTATTTACTCTCGCTTCACTTCGACACCGCCTAATATTCGTCTTCCCTAGCCCGGTGAAGAAAGCCTACAAGCTCGATAACTCCAACGTTTTGTGTTTTGCCAAATTAACCGAACAGGCATTTCGATCGACCAGAATTATGCAAGGTTTTACGTAAAACAACCGAGGCGATTGATAATAGCTCGAGAGTTCGCTGGCATTTGCCAGGCGTTCTGGATTCGTGATATATGCAACGTTCTCGCGATTGCGGCGTGTAGTCGAAAAGGACCGGTTCTGGCATACCCCTCGTACTCGAAACCTTTATGCGTCCGTAGTTGATAACGAATTGAAGAGATGGTCGAAAAACTACGTCTGTGGAGTGAGGGAGACTTCAAACACCTGATGGATATGTATTAACGTGCTGTCAATTCGCTAATGTGAAGACTGAGTACCGCAACAATCCGACATTATATCCAGTTTTTGGCATCCCTTACATATATATTGTAGACATATCAAGGGCGGCTGACTAAGCGTCAAAGATTTCGAAGACTAAACAGAACACTTCTATGAAGTACACCATGGTAACATTAGGCTGAACATGGTTGTTACAGTAAACGACAAAACAAGCAGCTGATTGTTCATTATATCCAACGTACAAGTTGTTTGAGCAAACAATTTTACATCATTGCATTTAGACAAGCTTTACAAGTATAGCGTATAAATGAAGAGCGTCCTTGATTGAGACTTTTGTTAAGTAACCATAGTCTTGCAGTGCTATGCCAATTGATACTATGAGATACTTTACTCGATTGAAAGACATTCAACATATGAACATTTATGCGCATTTGATAAGCCATTTTCAATTACTGATGACATTTTGTTCTTTCCAATGAGTAGACGATTTTTAAAGTATAACAATTTTAATTTATGCAATGTGGTACATGCCATGTAACATATTTAAATACGGCGGAGAAAAGTCTCATCACAAATTGCCCTGATGGTTTAGCAACCATGTTTACAAAACTGAACATCATGCGTTTGTCAATTTACCTTAAAACATTATTACTTTAAATAGTTAAAATAATCAAACAATTATTTAAACATGCTGTAGACTGTAATGAAAATTGTTCGTTTCTTTAAATAAAATAAGTAGAATATATGTATGCAAAGTTCAGTATAATACTATAGTTATAGAATACCTTGAAAATTTTGATTACTTGTTTTAATTATTTGAGGTCATTTTAATATACTTAAAATACATTTTAATTTCTAATAGCTGTAGTGTTGCCAGTCTCAATTATTATTAGGAATTATAAAAATATTTGTGATCCTTCAGTTATTTACTTTATGTTGACTGTATTTCTCTTAATTTTTAAACAACTGCGACATTTAGAATTTTTAATTATTCTTCATGTGCACTTATATTGTACAATGTAAAAGTCATCGAAAAAAATTATTTTTGTTTATCTTATTTGGCGCCCGTTGTGAAAATAATTAACACAAATTCAATTCGCCATATAGTTCTTTTAAATTAACTATACACCAGATGTGTGTAACAATATTATATTAGTGAGATGTTTTATTGACACCAAAATTTTTAGTGTATGATGCAATTGTTATAATCTGGCATTTACATAAGATCTTGATATATGTAAATTTGTAATTTTAAAATAATCATATTTAAATATTATTCAAGAAAACAATGAAAGTGTAAATAGTGATACAAACATTGGGTTCAATTGTTGATGCAATATAATCAGTATTTAAGTGTAGTAAAATACTAATTTGTTTTGTTACAGTTGAAGAGCAACTGAAAGATCTCAAGCAAGGGTAATTCATAAAATATTTGACGCCCTCAATTCTTATATTCATTTTGATAAAGGATTTAAAAACAATTTAGAATAAGTGGAAAGTATGATAACACTTTTGATAAATTATTTATTGAATCTAACAGATATTTAAGGAGCACTAATTCATTCAGCAAGATTATATTTCATTAATAGACAAAGATACATAACGTATCTTTGTTAAGATGACCAAATTTTGCATTCGAATAGGACGATATTATTATTTTTGAGTATAAAATTATTGTTGCGCATTTTGGATGATTTTTGTTGTTTCATTATAGACATGCCAATTCTTCAACCTTTTCCCATTAGTCAAACCATTGGACTAATGATTAGAAATGACAACGTTAGTTGTGCTTATATAACATTTATTGATTACAAAATTTGCTTCATAAGGCACAATCCATCTATATCTACAATAATAATTTTATTATGTTTTTGTCAAAATCCAACCAATACTTCTTGCGTAACATTATTAAGTAGTACCACTTATGACGTGTTGCGATTGAAATAACTTTATTTTTACTTGTTCATAAAACCAAATTGTCATATTTAGTAATTAGTAATATAATCGTTAAAAAAAAATATCTGAACATAAGAAAACTACATGTTTTGTGACAAATTTAAATTCTACGAAAGGAATGTTTTTTTTATATATATACGTATATATAAAAGCTACCAAACAAATTCAAAAAACATAAGACAGCATATAGTACAATGACAAATAAAAAACTTGACTAAAGAAAAAAGGTGTGATTGCTGTTTGTGGTTCACTCAAGGTGGAAAGAGGATTGGTGAATTTTCCACATCATTTGTGTACGAGTGACAAGGTGTATGGATTATTTCCAATTTTGTAATCACCATTGAAATCATAATACTTACTTATCGTGTCAATCTTATTACATTAACCATACACCATAGTATAGCTCTAACCATAAGCCATTTTGGTTGTTCTTAAATAGGCGTGGCATTTATCTGTGACATAAATGGCCCAATTCGAATATAATATCCATTCTTTCGAAGTGTTCACTTATTTGTTTTAGTCTCGTGTAAATTTGTGCTAAAAGCGCTCCAGTCAAACATATCTGACGATATATTATCAATACTTTAACAAATTTAAAAAGTGTTCGAGAGTTGTTCTACATGCTGAACATAACAAAATGGATGTACAGTCTGTAAAATTCTGTAATAAAATGTTTAATTAATTTGGACGTAATTCAATGCATAGTTCGTGATTTATTGAATTAAATACTTACCGGTAGTATATTTCTTAATATATCTTCATACATTGTAGAAGCAACTTTTAAGTTGTCCTTAAACCACAGCTGATTGCAAACTGAACACGAATGTCCAAAAATGCCGAAATTCTTATTAGATTCATTACAGCGATCTTTATTAATCCGTTGATGCGGATTATAAGTAATGTTATGTCGATCGCTAATCCCATTTCTAGATTGTTGTACGTCCATACATTCACTTTGTCTTTCACGCCTGAAATTTTACAACATAAACAAAACGTTAATGCTCCATGTTTAAGAAAATGTCTGTACATTTGTGACTAACAGTGAATCGTCACGATCATTGTTAAGTTCTTGATAGACTCCATCAACGATTTGTACATTACGTAAATGGGACTGTTTGAATTGGATTCTTTTCTTAGTTTGTAGTTCGTCATTTTCTGGCGACTCATCAAAGTCGTTTCTAAAATGCACATACATATATATATATATATATATATATATATATTTATCTGTTTATTGTCTGTTAGGTATTTGTAATTGGTTTGTTAGTTAGGTTCATAATTATAAAAATACCTTATTTTCTTACGAGCTCTGAATTCTCGTTGACGTTCCGCATTGGATTTAGGTTTGGCGATACCAAACAGTTGTATATTTGCTGGCGCACTACTATGTTCATAGCTATTACCTTCATGCCTAAAACATAAACAATATGTTTTTAATATTGGTCGCGTCATACAATCGTAAATCGTTGGACACCTGGTTTTTTTACGAGCTCGGTATTCTCTTTGGTAGTCCGCGTTTGATTTTTTTGGTTTCGTGGGCTTTAGCGATTTCTTACGTTCACGTTTTTCTCTGCAACGTTCCGCATTGGTTTTTTTCCTAAAACAAGTAAACCGTGCGTTTGTTACTTATATGATAACTCTCGCAAAACGATTCCCACTTGTTCACCACATACGGCAGTGCCACCCATCTTTATTCGTATTTTGCAAAAAATATGTATGTATACATATACATATACAACCAACCTTTTCGAAGCAGATGGCCTTTGTTCGTATTTTGTCATTTCCATCGTTGAAGTCGCGTTTTTAACTTCACTTTCCATACCCGATTAACGCTATCCCGACGGCAGTAGTATATGAAGACGCGAGTAGTCGGTCAAGATTATTCCTCACGGGTATCTCGCCATTTTCTGGTCATTTTGGAAAAATCCTTTTTATCATGAGCTCGAAATAGTTGGCGATAAGCGTCATATGATAAAGCTTAATTACCGAAAATAATTTTGTTTCCCAAATAGTTAAATTAAGTAGTTAATATTCTCCTACTTGGAAATTCCGTCGTCGAAATAATAACTTCTACCGCAGATTGGACCATTTGGGTCGTACGAGTCGTAAGTGTATAACGGAGGCGGGTCCGTCGTCTCGAAGTAAACCAGGCACCTACCGTATTGGTCTTGGTTCGATCAATAATTTATTGGGAAAAGACGATAACGGACGAACCGCGTTAGTAATAATTGCTGACCGCGTTACTTTGGCGAGTTGAAAATGTGTTCACGCGCCGCGACATACTTACGAAATTTGAAACGAATCGCAATTTGTTGATTTAAAATTATTCACGTTTTCCGTTTTGAATTGTTCCAAAATGGTTGTCGAAACCCAATTAATAATTCGTCGATTTCTGCGTTTGGCTAGCACGGTTAAAACGAACAGGTTAAACGAAATCCGATGGTCAAATCGAAATTGTGCGTACAATACGACCAAACGAAATCTCACGCTCCAATAAACATTATTTTCGATTACGTATACTCCGAACAGAATCGATATATCTATATATCTATCTATTTATATCTATATCTATATATATGTGTATATAGGCTAGTCACGAATTCATTTTAGACAAAATAAACCTTTCGATATTCATGTTTTGTTACTATAATTTATAATCGATTATAAACGGTTTCTTATATTACTACAAGTCGGTCATCAATCGTAGCCATTTTCTTTTAATTACTATAAAAGGTCTTACAAACCTAACGCATTTTCACTTGTTAATTACAGCACTCGATTTTATAGAAATTAAATTTATATTACGAAAACTTCGACGATATAAATTTGAATTTCTATTTTTCCATCATTTTAACGCGTTTCCAACTTTTCGTGAATATTATTCGTGTTTTATCGATTTGAGTTTAACGTTATTATTTGTCGCACGTTGTTTTGTCAAAAATAATAAAGTTTAAAAGGAACATAAGTCATTCAACCCGATCATTCGATTACTTATAAAAATATACCGTTTTTGTATTATTTACGGTACGGGCGTAGAAATTAAAATTTTATTATTTAAATTCTCGCGGTATCTTTAAAAATAATTTTTAAAAATCTGGCATAGAATATTAGATAATGTCCCTAAGTTAATTACGCGATAATTTAAATTATTATTAACCGTTAATATTGCGAAATGAGATATTGCCCCCTCTTCGCGACATCGCTTTTTACTATAACGAAGAAAACAAATTTGGGCCGTGACGCGCTCGAACGTTTATAAAAAATTAATTTCGGGCAAACGTTCCTTTGTCGTTGTTATTTCCGACGAAGAGTCGTACAAAAAAAAAATATATACACTATTCTAACCAATTTTCATTGACCGTAAATTATTCAAAACCGGTCTCGTCGGAATCAACGCTCGTCGTAGGGGTACTAGCGAAACCATGCGCGAAACTGTATAACGGTAATGAGAAACGTATCCGGTTCGATTAGGACTGCGTATTCAAGAAAACCGTATTATTTATTACGCGGACGCTCGTTCGAAAGAACCAAATGGTCCAAAAATTTAATTATCGGAATAATTTCATTCCGGAAGAAAAATATGCATTCGGTGGATGGCGGTTTGGAATCACGTACCGGTAGAACAGGCGGTACAGGGTGAAGAAAATGTAAGTTGAGAGCACCGTAGCGACAAATGATAACGACAACGTTATCAAAATTCGCGTTCACGCACGTGTCGGCCGCGTCGCGAATCGTAAATTTCAATCCGGTGCCCGCTAAATCGTATCGCGTACGTTCAGTTTTTTTTCCTCTTTCTACCATCGAAATATTCCTCGAAAATCCGAGCCATCTTTTCCGTCGCCCCTCACTCCGAATACGAATCCGATGGCCGATGAGGACGTTAAGACCGTCGCCGTTCACATGGAACGTTTGAACGATCACCCTCGATGCGCTCACGGTAATTATCCTTATTGTTCTGTCGTCGACGAATTTCGCTCCGGTCTCCGTATATAATTCGGGTCGTGTGTTGCGTTTACGTCGAAAACGCACGAAATAGCGGCGGCAGTCGGCCCGGGTTTTCTGTCGATATTTTCTCGACTTCACACTTCTAGAACGGTATTAGTCGATTTTTGTCGCCTCGTAGATTTCCCGTTTTATTTCTTCGAACCCGGCTTACGTTCGGGACAACTCCCATTACAAATATGTCATTTTGTTTGAAATCGATGTCACATAATTCGATGTTTTCTATTTTTGGTTACGTATTTTATTGGAAATCATCAATCTACAATCGTTGTGTGACAGGTTTATGGAGAAAAAACAATTTTGGAGAAATAAATTATATTTATGTTGCAGGACCGTCGCTCTTATTTTCACGAGGATCCGATAACAAAAAGTTTTACTCTTGTGCAGCGCATAGGAATCGAAAAAAATGCTCTTTCTTTTTATGGGAAAATCAGGCTGAAGTGGTCGGGCAACAATTCATGGCCCAGTTTGAAAGGGATCCAATCGTGACAAAAATGACGAGATTTAAATTACAATCCAGGTAATGTACAGTCGAAAACTTATTTTGCGCTCTATTTAAATAACATTAAAACCGAATGACAATAATTATTTCGATCAGCCGTTAAATACTATTTTAAGTTTTCGTATGTACATCTAGTTGTGTAAACAATTGATAACTAAATATTTCCTTAGGTACAACCGTGTTAAAAACTTAAAACCAGAAGAAAGATGTTTTTGTCAGAAATGTGGCGAATTGTTGATGATAACACAAAAAGATTTACACAATGACCATAGTGAATTGCTCGAAGATAACATTGACGACCTTAAATTATCTCATCCTTCACAGGTACACCTAATGATTATATGTATGTATGTGTATATTTATTGTAATTTTATTCGCTACATCTATAGATTTTTGTATTGTTGTTACATGTTCACCTGTAATTTTTATTTAAAACTTGATATTAAAAATTCAATTCTCTTTTGTTTCTAATTAATGAAAATTCCCTGTAAAGAATAAATATTTTACAATTTTTAAAGTTTTTTTTATTGTTTCGTTTAAGTGGTTCAACTGTTTTTAATATGTTATCGCTAGTGGGTTACAATAAAAATAAACGAAATATCGTCGCCACTTTTGAATACAAATGTGTACAATTTTACATAGTTGTTTAGGCCGCTCGAAGAGTCTAAAAGTGAATCTCAGTATTTTTTTACCGAAAGTACTACCGAAATGTTGATGAGAATGTTAAACGCTATTGGTACAACATACGTTATTTGTATGGGTGCTCCTTCTGTCCATGAAAGGATATCAAACAATGTGCCAAATATGAATAGTATTTTGCTTGACATTGATCACAGATACGTGAGTTAGTCAATTAACTTTTTGTTGCGCTTAATAATGACAAATTCAAAATATTTTGTTTCGTTTTAAACAGTTGCAGTTTTATGACAGTGACTATTTCAGGTGGTTTAACATGTTCAACTGTCACATACTTGAAGAATGCGATACAGAGTTTATATTGGAAAGTATTTTGACTCGTTCAGATTCTACAGCTGTATTCATAGATCCGCCATTTGGCGCCAGGCTTGAGCCACTGGCATATACGCTAAATAAATTCGATCAAATCAGAAAGAAACACGACAAAGGCCCATTATCTAGTAAAAATTAATTCTATTTGTGTATACACTTGACAAACTCATTTTATGTAATACGATATCTAATGTTTCAGAGTTTTTGGTATTACCTTATTTCATGGAACGTTTTGTGGTTAATTGTTTGACTGGAATGTCGATGTTGGATTATAAAATTGATTACATCAATCACAAAAAGTTTAATAGTTCCGGTTTGTGTTTTTTTTTTTTTTTTGACAGAATAAGTGGGTAAACAGTAACATATTTATTGTTGCATTATAGGAAGGAATAAGGGGTCTCCTATTAGGATATTCACCAACGTAGATCAAAGTAAAATATCGTTACCGGCTGAGGAAAATTATAAATTCTGCGACGAATGTAACCGATGGGTTTGCAAAGAAAATGTACACTGTTACAAGTGTAATAGTTGTACATCAAAGGTAAATGTTTATTTTAAAAACTTTCCAAATTGTTTTTAATTTGTGCAATTTTACAGAACGGTCGAGAATATATACACTGTAATTTGTGTAAAAAGTGTGTTAAAAGAACGTGGAAACATTGTAAAGAATGTGGTAAATGCTGTCTGATCGAACATAGGTGTAATAAGTTTCCGATTAAAGTTAGTATATTATGCCATTAGAAATGGTCTATAAAATCTTTAATTTACGATACAATTTGTTAAAAGAACACCACATCAGTGGTACCAGGTTAACCTAATGGGACTACTAATTATGGTCAACATTTATATTTAATGGCCAATATTTGGTATGGAGTTTCCATTAAAAAAAAAAATATTCAATTGTAATATACAAATTATGTATTGTGAGTAGCTCTTATAATAATTTTGTTTCGACATTTTGGGTATTTAGTGTGACTATTTTTACTATAATACTACAATATCGTAATTTCAAAAATTAATTGAGATTTAACTCTAATATTTGAAGACTCGAATATTTTCATAATATAGTGGGGTAGCCAGTAAAATTTTTTGGGTAATCAGGCCAGTCCTCAGCTACATGTCTATTTGTATATTTTTCATACTATTTATTTGTTGACATTTGTTTAACTAAGATTAATTTCGGTTATAAAGGATTAAAGATGTAATTATTTTCCTTAATATTTTTCGCATCAGTTCGAACTTAAATATTTTAAATAAACTTTTACTTAAAACTAAAAATTAACAAAACAAATCGCACGTTATATTTTTACAATTCAGAAGCCTTAATTTGAATTGTCTAAAAATAATTTTAAAGATAAGGTTAGGATAAGATATTTACTTTTTTCAAAATTATTAAAGGTAATCGTGTAAGTAAAATTGTAATTTTCAAGTTTTTTGTATTTGAAGAAAGTAAGTTTTCAAACATTAGGTGTTCAGAATTAGCTGTTAAATTAATTATTTAGGAAAATGTGGACGAGAGAAAAATCAATTTCTTCATTTAAATCTTATTTTATAATATTTATATACATTTAAAAGTTTTTTATATAATTGCATCAGTTTTTAAAATCAAACAAATTTTAATTCGTGTGTTATCTATAGTTAATTTTTAAATACATTTCAGGTAATTAATGAACTTTATTTTAGTAGTCTGAGCATTTAATAACAATTTTGCAAACAATAAAATAAAATATGACTACTTTTTTCTTAGTTATGTTAAGTGTTTGTGTTTTAGTTTTATCATTTTCGGACATTTTCTTTTCTTTAGTAAATTTGTAATGTTTAATTATTATATTATCACCGTTTGTTTTCTTTTACAGAATAAATTGAACGATAAACGTCAAAAAAAATTTAATAAATCAACATAGGCATTTGAGGTAAATGCCCATCTTGCCTGTCATTAAGTAGTTACAGGATGTATATTTTGAATAAGTTCGTTTTTTTAATGAATGGGAACATTGTATGTTTTGTGGATACATCGTACAAGACACTAGAACTTTTGGAAGCGTGTCTTTTAATATTAATTATAATTGTCGTACTCTTCATAAAATTTGAAGATGTAATTATGTTTAATTGGTTAATATTTTGTTTACGATATTTGTCGTGTGTTGTCAAAAGTACGAAATATACAAAAACACAATTTATAATTTATGCGTATATTATTTATACTAGCGCGTTTATTATAATTTTTTGATTACTTAAGTGTTGGCAAGTAATTGTATTTATGTGCCAGCGTACTTGATTGGTCGAATGTATTGAAAGTACAGTACTGTTGTTATTAAACTCGTTAAATTTAAGCACGAAAAAACGAATTACAAATAATATCGAAATCTCTAATTGGCGTCAATTGTGATTCAGTTATCTTTTAATCGATTCATTATAATTGTTTCGTTGTCATAGACAACGATATTTCGGATATTTATATGATGGTATATTTTGTCGAATTGAACACGCGCGTAAAGAAACGCGTTATATATATATTTTTGTTGGTATCGAAACTTGAAAATTATTACAAAAATGATTGTTGGTGGATCGAAAAAAACCGTGTTATTTACCCTTGTATACATTTCGAAATTTTGATAAGCAAGGAGAAAAACTCGCGAAAAAAACATTGTTAAATTTGTCGACACAAATTTCGTGAAATCGAATTTTGTGTGTTTATTGTTAATAGTTACCAAAAATGATTGTTCGACGAAACGTTTACGAGTTATTTATTTTAATAACGCGCGTACGTATATAAATGCCGATCATTTTCGGATTAAAGCGTAGCGTTTTGAAAACGTTGGTAATTTTCTGTTATTATTTGTTTAACGGAAACGCCATCATTGGATGACGTCTTCAACTTGCGTCTTTCACCCTACCCTTTCCACCCATCGGCTTATTGTTACAAGAGAAACAGATTGTTGATTATTCTAAATAAAAAAAACTTTTCTCTTTAAAAAAATTAATAAAATCGTCGATCGCACGATGATTGAACGTCACAATGGCAAGTGTTTTACACTCGGTGTCGACGCGAATTTCGTAACGTTCGCTAGTATATATTTCACCATTTTCGTCTTACGAAAATAACGATAATTACGTCGTCGATCATTCCGTTCGAACATTAAAATTGGCGACTTTTTTGGATCCCGCGACAGCAAATAGTTATTAAACGAATATTCGTCGTATTTCGTATTTTTGGATTTCGAAACCACGTGGTTGTTGCACGGAACGGGTACGATATTATGTGTTACCGAAAACGGAACGGCCACCCGTACGGGCGTGACATTGTCGAACGAAATTTCGTACATTTTCGTCGTAAAAAACGCGAACCTCGTCCGGTGTATGCAATATAACTTTACCGGCGTCGCGTTAACTATATCGGTACTTCAGACGGCTACGTATTTTCTCGTCCGCGCGTTTATCAATCGGACGCAGTCGCGCACGAATTGTGTTCCAAATTGGACGGTAGTTTCTGTGTTTCTCCCGGTTGGCTTTTTTCCGGACGAAAATCGCGCCGGCGGAACGCGTCCCGTTTTGGGTTTCCCGCTCCGTCGTCCCGCTAATTTCGGAAAATCTTTCAGATCGTGCCCCCGTCCGGTCTTTCGCTAAAATCGACTTGACCGCGGAAACACGGTTCTCGCTCTTTCACTGGGACCACGTCGCTCTACCTCCAGTGTCCGTACCCGTTTAAATCAGTGGCGTACTAACAGGTGGATAAAACTCCTCCCCGAAAACGTTTAGGAAGAATAATAATTCGTTTCTTACGAGACGTATATAATTTTAGTCAATAATAACGAAAAACTAAAATATTTTTAAACTTCAATACACGCCGTAATACAACGCGTTAATTAAAAACGAATTACCTATTAAAATTTATAATCGTTTCGTCGGGGCCGTCCAATTAATTTATTTAAAAATTAACCTCCCACCGCCCAACATTCAGGTTTAAGCACGCCGCCGGTTCAGATTACCCGTAGTAGAGTATATTTACGGTATTCGATGGACGCCAATACCGCTCGTCTTCGATTAGTTTCTCGAACGTCCGTTACACAATCCGTCTGTTTATCGTGTTCCCCCTCCCTCGTTCCACGTATATTATTCATTTCCCGACCGTTCGCCGATTACAAAAACCGAACCCTCGATCTTGTGGCCGTCGCGTGCTGGCCCCCCTCCTCCCTTACGCTCAAGTATCGTCGTCGTACCAATCTCCCGTCCGTCCGGCCTACGTTTCATATGTCACATTTTTTCGTCACTCGGTTCCATTTGGTTCGAGCTACAGAACGATATCGCGTTTTTATACCCTCGTTGATTACATTCGTCGGTTAGCGTTTATTTCGTACAAAACGAATTCGCCGGTTTACGTCCCGGACGAACGTTTGTTCGTCGTTATCGTTATATTTTAAGCGTTTCGCCAACATACGTTCCGCCGTCGCCACTGTCGGCGACCCCCGTTCGCGTTTTCTTGGACGTCCGGCCGTACCACGAGTCGATCATATATTTACGGAACAACGCGCACACGCTGTAATCGTTCCCGTCCGGACTGCCGCCGCCGGCCGCCGTTCTCGTCCGTAATTTCGCCCGTTTGTTCAACCGCCTCAGCTCCCGGTACCGTCTCTCGTGTCCCGTGTACGTGTCCACCGCGGCCCTGATCTCGTTCCGGTACCCGACTATGTTGTCCAGCGTGTCGAACAGCCGCAGCACGTCCTCTTCGAGCGCCTGCAGTCCCGTATTCAGCTGGTCCCGTTCCCATTCCTCGTACTCGTAGCCCAGGTCGCACCGTTTCCTGAACACCGTCCGCAACTCGGTCACGTTCGTCTTCAACAGCAAACACAACTTCCGGAGCTTCGTTTTGGCTTTGAGGTCCACGCACGTATCGCCGCCGTTGTCGTCGCCACCGTTCGGCGTCGAGTCCGCCGGCCGTCCATCAATTACGCTACAGTCGCCCGTACGTTTACCGCCGTCGTCGTCGTCGTCGTCGTTGACGGCGTCCTTTTCGTTCGAGTTGTCGTCGTTCCATCTGTTGAAGCTCGTCTGGACCGATTTTACCGCGACGTCGACGACAATAACGGCCTTTTCGTCCGTTTCGGACGACGGCGGCGGCGGCGACTTCTTGCTGTTGTCATCCACCGTCAGACTGTAAACGACGGTCGGCGGCGGCGGTCGGTCGGTGGCTTTGCTTAGGAGCGCCGCCAGTCGGTCGTAATGCCGGACCATCGGCACGTACGCCGTCAGCTGTCCGCCGGGCCGCCGTTTCGGCTGATGTTCGTTCGGCGACACGGACCGACGGCGTAGCCCCGCGGTACATACGAACGGGTTTTCGTTCATTTCTCGCGAACGAAACGTACCGACGAGATGACGACACTCCCCATTCGCGAATTTCTTTTTTGGCGCGTGTAAAAGCGTCGTTGTATCGACGCGGTCGGTCGTCGCCGGACGGGTTCGATAAACGCCGTTTATTTAACACGTACGCGTTCGCATAGTAACTGTCGCGCACACCGTGGCGGGGAGGGAATCGAACCATACAACCGTCTAATACGTATTTCGACACGCGAGAGACACTGCCGTGACGTCGAATTCGGACGGTCCGTAATCGCGACGTTTTCCCGGGCGAATATCGCGTCCTGGACGACGAGGAGAAGCCGATCGGTTCTACTATTATCACAAGCGGGAACGCGCGCAGCGGAACAGCCGGTGGTGGCATACGCTCGTACTCGGTATTTTTTTCCCGGGGGGGGGTGTTCGTAATTTTTCGCCGTAATTATTACGAACGCGTTTCGTCCACTCGATTTTGGAATCGTTTCGAAATCTTAACGGAAAAGGCCTTTTACGTTGTCCGGTCGACCGTATGTATAATGGTATCGAACGTTAACGGGTCCGTTATTTATGACGTTTTTATTGCGGCCGATATATATATATATATATATATACACACACGTATACGAGCGCGCGCGTGTAAAAGGCACACTCCGCGATATCGCCGCGTTATAAATTAAACAGGAATTTCGCCCGAAAACCCTGAAATTGGCACAATAAACGTTTTTATTGTCCGTCTATTTTCGTATATAAGTACGACGCGAAATACGGGTAATTTTTGGCGATTGGCGTATACGAAATATTACGTAGGCACGCCCTCGTCAATAACAATAGATTTCATTTCGTCGTAAAAAATCTACGTCAACGTATATTTGTATCTACCGATCGTCGTTCATGTTTAGCTAAACGTTTTGTTGGTAAAGTATTTTAAATACGCGCGTTCCAATAATGGCTTTTTGCGAAAAACTTCACGAATGTATCGTGGAAACACAGACGCTTTTTTCTAAGGAGAAAATTATTTATATTTATTTATCGCGCGCCACCCATTCGTCATGGTAATTCGGTTTGTTTAAAAATTCATGTCACAAATCGGTTATTTCGGTGTTCGGGCAACATACACGAAACGACGACCAACGTTAATAACGAATACGTTTTTTATTCGAATAATAAACTTTAGCGTCGGTTAACGTTAATATATACGAACGGTTATTATAGGTGCCTACGATAATAACGTTTCGCTTAATGGGAATATACGACGCGACTAATTTGAAAACGCTATATTTAGCTTGGAAATCGAGCCGATTAAAAAATTATCGTCCCTCACGAATATTACGAAGTACAACAATGTAGAAAAATCGTAACTAGCAGGAGGGTTTCGATCGTTTCTATTTGTTAGCGTATCGTTACCGAATGAATTGAAAAACGCGTTACACAATGACGACCGTTAACCGATAAATAATAATAGTCGCGTAATGTCGTTTAGAAACAAATTGTCGGTATATTTCGAACATTCAAATACAAGGGCGCGCTTAAAAATTAAGTACGTATAAAACGGACATTGTAAAAGAAAGTTATTTAAACGGGACTGGCCACGCAGTTACGTATCGGTCGAGAACAATAACGGACACAAATTGTATTCGTTGTTTGGATTTGTATTGGAACGCTGTATGAAAAAAACGTACATTTTTCCGAACGAAAAACCGCGCGTTTTGAAATTGTACGTAACGAAAACGTCGCGCGCCGCGAATTTCGTTTTGGAAACCGCGTGGGTAGCACCGAGTGAGGCGGTGTGTAGGGTTGACACGTTATACGTGGGCGCTTAAGAAGTAATTTATTACACGCGAATTGGAAAACGGTCGTCGTTGCTGATAATACGGAAAAACGAATTAATACGGATAATTTTGTATGGGAATTTCGAGAATCCTTTTAAGTTTCAATCCTATAAAATTCTAAATAAGTGTATTTCAAAAAAAAAACCGAACGTGTCGTATATTATTTAATTATTTAAGCGAAACACGTAAAACATTTAGGTTTGTTAGGTATTTATTTTTGGTTATTTCAAATGTTATAGTTAAACTCAGGTAGATTTATGTGTGACGTGCCTATATATATATATATAGTTATAGCGAGATAGATATTTGAATTTCGTTTCTATTTCGACGGAACAGAAAATAAGTTTTATTATTATAGACATTATGTGGAACTGGCGAAAAACAACGAAAAAGTTCATTTCGTTACGAGTTCAATTTTAAGTAAAGTGCAACCCGAAAAACTCCGCTCGCGATACAATATACGTTATTATTAGATCACTTTAATTACGAGTTTAATTTCAATTTCAATTTCAACAGTCGAATACGAATAAATTATTATTAATAAATATTCGAAAGACGCGAACTCGTCGAAATAATCGGTTATTGTAAATCGACTAGCCGAAAGCGAAATTTGCCGGTGGTAGACTTTTGTATTCCACTAGTCGGTTTTAATTTTGGTCACGAATGAAACTTTAACCTTTCGTTTTTACCAGAGATAAATTACTCGAGCCGAGAAAAGAGACGCAATAATATTTGTAACTTTTAGAGGGAAAAAATCGTCGTTTTTTATCTCGGTTAACGTAACAAAAATCGTTGGCCGTTCGATTTCGGTTAACATACGGCGCCCATATGGCAATTACGCTACAGCCGAGCGTTGTAGATCGACCGGTACGTATACACGCGACGGAAAATGATTATAGTTTCCGATTTTACCACGAAATCTAGCGAGAAATGTTTACATTCGCCACCGTATCGTCAAACCCAACAAAACGGTTTTTTGAATAACACTTAATTACCGAAAAAATGCCGACCAATCCGACGTACGATCGTGCAAATTTCGCGGTTCGACCATTCGCCGCTGTTCTTCACGTTATAATTTTTTTTTGTAATTCCGTCGTACGTTCGAGTAGTCGACGTTATCGCGATTTTCTTCGGGTTAAATATAATTCCACTGGTTTTCGAACGCGATTGCGAAGCGAATATCGATTTGGGATCTGTTTGCGGAAATCGAGGAGCGTTGTACGACTTTATTATCGCGGATTCATTATTACGCGTATATTTCGTCCGAAAAAAATTATCAAAAGAATCGAACGGTCGAGTTTCAATAGGAATTTAATACGCCGCGTGTTTTTCGTAAACAAATCCATTGTCCCCGTCGTTAAATAAAAGCTTTTCGGATCTTTTCGAGATACACCTATAATCTAAATATATAAATAAATATATACGCGGGGGATTTATATAGTTTTAAACGATTACCGTTAGTAAATTCGTTTCGGAAGACTTTTAAAACGAATCGCCGTTTTTAAATATACATACTTATATATATATATATAGATATCGTATAATATTAACGCGAATGCCTTCGTTTTACGGAAGTACGCGATTAAGTTACGAAGCTATAAGTGTCAGATTACGGTATACTGAAGTAAGCTTAATCGCGTAAGTGTGTAATTCGTTTTTTATTTGAAGGTATTAATTTTCGCACGGCGATCAAACTTAAAATAAATTCGTTCGTGAAAACCGTTATTAAATTGGATAAATAAATAAGAACGAAGTGAAAACAAACGAGAACGAAAAAGTCAAAAAGTTATAGCGACCGTTTCGTCGCAAACGATATTTTTCGAGAAGGACGTTCGTACGTGCACAGTGTACGCCCGAAATGTAACGTACACTTAAGAATTCGACGGGCGGGCGCTGTTATTCGGTTCCACGGACGGTATTTTGCGTTTTGTAAATTGTAAAAACTCGTTTTCGAAGTGTAACGAATTCCAATGTGACGCGTGTACAAAACCGTATTCGATATTGAATATAAAGCGTCCGGGATATACGCAACGTATTATGCGCGTGCTCGTCGGGAAAAATAAATGTTTGTTACGATTTTGAACGAATAAGCGTCTATGGTGTATTATCATTGCGCGAATTTATATCATTTCGGGAGGGGGGAGCGTTGCGGCTTCGTGTCGTCGTTGTCGTTATTTATAATATTTGCTTATAGTTGAGACAATTCGTATGTACATCGACCGTTCGCTCTTTGAAAACAATATCCCCCCCCATATAGTTTTTTCCATAGTTGTCCACGTCTCACACCTATAGTGTGACCGTGGCCCTTTGTATTGCTGTTTACTGTTTAGCCCTAGTTTTGTTTGAAAACAAATCCGTCCCGACAAATTTACGACGGCGTAAAATAGGCGTCGTGCGTATTTCGAATTAAGGTACCGCGGCTTAGCTATCGTTGCCGTTGAAGATGTAGCCTTTTTAAAGCGGTATATTCACATATATAACGTCGAACGTCCGATAAAAAAGATATTATTCGTCTTCCGTTAAAACTTGTGTCCGAAACGCCTCGCGGATGGAACGTTCTGGCTATCTTTATGCATAGGGAAACATCTTCGCTGTCGCGATAACGCATAAAGCGACTTTCTGTCGAAAATAATGTTTATTAACTACGTTCGCGCCACAATATATCGGTAGCGTAAAGTTCACGATAACATGCCCGACCGGCGATTATCGATGTCGTCGTCGTTAGACGTTCTGTCTAAGAGGCAACTGTTGAGTGTGGCTCCAGACACCCAGGGAAAGACGTCGTGTGCTCTTGGCGTCTGTTGCGCCGTCCAAGTTGGTCACGAAAATTGTATTTGTTAGTGTAGTTCGCGAATCGTTGTCGTTACGGTATACTGTGTTTCTACGTACTTTCGCGTTATTACGTCGACGAAGTCAACGATAAGTTTGTGCCCACCGTGTTCTGTTTTGTTTATATTTATATATACGTTATTCCAAGTCGTTAGTTATTTATTGATATCATATTACGAGCGCCTGTCTTTTTTATATTAATATTTATTATATATATAGTGGCATTATTCGTATATCAACATTAGTTATTTATTATTCGTCTTTCGTCCCATCCACAAAAATTAGCCGGTGGACGTTTAAACAAACTACGAACAAACGTTAAATTAAAAACACGAAATTATGATCGAACTTTGCGATTTCTATTCCGTAGAAACTACGTAATTTTATTTCACGTACGTTGAGCGGCCAAGTTTACGGGAGCATAAACAGATTCGTTACGATAATTTTGAAATTAAAAACGTTTAAAACGGATCGAACAAAACAAGGGGTGGTGGTTAGGTGAAGATGAATGAATCAACGAAAAGAATGACGATTTGACGTGCGTCCGTAACCTCAGCTCATCGACATCGTCGATTACACGTAAATTAAACGAATTATAGGCGAACGTATTTTATCGTAGGTCGTAAAATATACATTTTATAACGAAACCAACGACGATCATTTGAAGATTGTTGTAATCACGATTCGAGTCGCGTATTTAATATTTTCGTTAATATTTCACGGCGTTTAAACGCGTTTTCGTGTGTAATAATATACAGTAATCTTGTGCAAGTTTTAAGCACGGATAAAGCGTTTCTGTTGATAACGAACTAAAAATGGATTCAGACGTGTCCCTTAGGAAACGCATAATTAATTCTTACGACTTAACGCCCTAAACGGAGTTTTGGTTCGTTTAAAGCGCATTATAGAGAAAAACGATAGCGTACTTACCTAAACGTACAGTCGAGTGCAATTTCGAATAGATTTTACGAAAAAATGCCTCGGAATAAACGTTTTACGCGTTATAAATCATAGGTTAATATACATAAGACGTCGCCAAATAAATTTTGGCGCTTTCCGCTCGAGAGCGAACTTTTATACAAAAAAATTAGTATGGCCGTAATAATAAAATATAAGGTACTCGAATAATGGTCGTTTGAAACGCGACGGTTTTTCATACGTTTTTGGTGCGAAATGAATTTATACTATACAGAAATAACATTATGTAAACGTTGTTTTGCGCCGTTCGCCGGACAAAGTTTATTATTTATTAGAGAGGAGAAGTTGTTTCGAATATTTTCGTCATAGACAATTGTAAAACGAACGCGAAATGTGAAAAATGACCAAATAAATTGTAACAGAAATAACAAACATCACGACGCCATTTATTGGATACGGATTTCAAAAAGGAAAAAAAAACGGATACAATTGAAATTACGTGGAGCCGAAAATTCTAAAATATCTGAAATATCACGCTGGACGTAAAACTAGAAAGGAAATTTGATTTTTACCCGACCGAATTCCCTTTTTTTCGGTTTGTTTTACGCGCGTAAAATTTTAGCGAAAAAAAAAGAACCGAAAAAACACAACGACAACCTAACTGAAAACGTATTTTTTCTGACCGGCGCGAAGATAGAGTGGTAATCGGTGTCGGATTGAAAAATGTTTTTCGGTGTAAAGTACCGCTGGGAACACTAACAGAAAATACACCGCGTTTTTAAAATAAATATATATTTTCATCTCGGAAAACTCGGTACCCGATTTTAAAAATCGTACTATAAATATAGCCGGACACACGAAAAACCACTTAAAATGACTGTTTTATTTTGTCCAGCTGTTGTTACTATTGTTTGTAGTAATTCGAACAGTATGATTATATTTTATCGCCTCGTCGACGACGGCATTATTAAGCGTTTGATAAAACTGAGCCCGAAAACGATCGAAAGTTACGGGTAATACGGGCATTTCTGGAAATATCGAAATATTATAAACCGTTTATGTCTTGCACGCATAAACGGGCAGATTTTACGCGTTTTAGGCCAGAAAGTGTACGAAAACCGTTCCCCGTCGACCATTTTCAATTTCGAAAACTAATTTCGACCCGTTAGCGTTCGTTCCGGGTCGTGTAGATAAGTACATTTACCTCGTTTCGCCCCACCATTCGCCGCGGGTGTATTTTTTATTTTCGAAAAAAACGAAATCGTAACGGAACAAATAAAATACGTAAGTAATCGAAATTCGTTTCTTTCACGTAGAACGGACGCCGATGAGTTTTCAAAACTGCGGCGAATACGTTCATATTTTGTCCGCTCGTCGCGTTTTTCGCGAATTTATTTTCGAGGCAACGCGCGTGCGTTTATAAGCGATAAGCAATAAGCACTTAGTAGATTATCGAATTAGCCTCGTTTAAGATCTCTAATGTTTGACCCGTTCTTAAATAATGGTAACGATTTTGTACATTTCAATTAACAAACGCCACTCGTTTACCGCGATTTGTTTTCAACACGTTCGAGTACAATACGACATTATTATGATCGCGACAAGAAAGATTAACCGGAATCGCTTTTTGGCGTTTGTACAATTTGTGGGTCGGGACGCCCGAAAACGTCGTCCCAAAATATCGAATACAATAGAAGCCGATTATGAAGAGAATAAATATTTTAATATTAACGTATCGCCGTCATTACGCTTCGTCGTACGCTCGTAAATCACTTTTTCGAAACCAGGACAAATGTCGTTGTTTTCGATTTAAAAAACGTCAGAGTAGTTTTAGTAGATACGAAAATTAGCGCTTCGTCGGCGGTCTACGCCAGGGGGAGGGGGTAAATAATTAGGTACGACGTTCTTAAAACGATCGGGATGGTGCATTTGTCGATGGGGCGGTTAACATATTCTAGCCTGTTTCTTAGGCCGCGTGCAACGTCGTCGTTCGACGCGAATAAACAATATACGATGAGCGCTGGATGATTGCAATGAAATGCCGGGGACGGTCGCCATTTCGAGACGTTAATTTATTCGAATAATCCGATTTGAACGGCGGGCGTTTCCTATATTTTCATCGAGCGGAACGTACGATTTCCTGTATTAAAACGGCGACAAATAACGGGCGCGATTGGACGTACGAAATTCGGGTTTCCGTTTATTTTGAAAGCGTCGCGGTGCTCGTGTAGTCGTCCGTCATGTATGTTTAATAAGAACGGTTATTATTAGACAACGACGAGTGAGTAACATTTATGTCCACGCGATTTCGTAATTGTCCGCCTTTTTTGCTAATTTAATGTTATCACGTGTACGCGTGGTTCTTCTTCATTCACTTTCCAACGTTACGAAACGAAACAATTGGCTAATCCAACCGGATGTTCTTACATATCGCGCGTATATTAAATGTTCTCCCGTTATCGGCTATTTCGCGTACATTAATTAGATTCGATTTAATTTACGTCGTGTTAATTATTATTCGGCATTTAAAATTTATTTAATTAATCGGATTGATTCGTGAAACTCGGACTACGATATCTGGGCGCAATAGATAAGACAAACGAACAAATAAAACCGTTTATAAATATTTACGTGCCACGGTTACTGGAAGCGACAACGTGTTAAAAGCGATTTTCTTGTACATCGTGTTCGAGTAAACAAAACGGCGTTTAATTGATTCCGCGATATAAACGGATTTTGCGTTTTCGTTCCCAAGTGGCTCTCGTGCCGAAGGCGATTTGCCCGCGGAAAAGAGATCGCGACCGGTATCCAACGACGCCATCGGACCGACGATTATTATTTCGTTCGTCACGAATAATAATAATAATCGTTCGCTCGAGTGCTTTTTTTTTTGGTATAACCCGCCCGGAGCGTTTATTGTTCGTTCGGCGCATCTACAATCGTCGACGAGACGATCATTTCGCGAAAACGTTCCAAAGACGTCGTGTTACGGGCTAATGGAACGGAATCTAATCGTACGGCCGCGGACCCGTGGTGTCGGACTAGGTTATTAGAATCGAGTGGGCCGCTCGTCCGTCCCGTAGTGGCCGTGTAAACGAACGTATCAACGAATATAAAGGGCCCGATGTCGGCGAAATTTCCGAGGACGGGGCTGGCGAAGCTATCTCGGGCCCGTATTACGTACGTGGTGGACATTGAAGACGCGTATGGGATCGCGGAAGGAAACGAAGGGACTGCTCATTTAACTCGGGACGAGGCGGTGTAGCAAACACACGCACCCATACACACATATCTAATCAAAAGTAGCCGAAAAACGATTTCGAACGCAATCTCTTGCGGATACGGTTCGGCGGTGGTGGTGGTGGCGCGCGCGCGTGTAACGTACGAAAGGACGCGCGACCGTCGTGCCGTCGCGGACAGCGACGAAAACAAAAAAAAAATGCGGAGAGGACGATCGTCGTCCGCCCTCCCGGCGGAACAATTTAACCGGCGAACGAACGGGCGCGCGCCGCCCCGAGAGTAGTTTTCGAGCACGGTGGCGGCGGCAGCGGCGGCGGCGGCGGCGCGCTATTCGAGAAAGCTCTCGCGCGACCGTTTTCTTTTCGACGTGCGCCTCCGTGCCGGCCGGTCGGGTTTGTGTCGCGAACCGTTTACGACGCGAAATAAAAACCTACGACGGTGTTAGGTCGTTTTTGTTCTTTCACGCGCCAACGCCGAGAATAAATAACAATAAATAACGGGCCCGCGCACGAATGCGTATTCGCGTATTATATATATAGACCGCGATTTTTTTTTTTTACGTAGACTTTCACCGCGCGCGCTCGCTTTCGTGTGTGTCACTCGGCCGACGGTTTCGTACGCGACCGGCCGCCGGTTGCGTACGCGCGCGCTTAATAAATATTTCCGGGCGCCGCCGGACACGCGACGATCACCACCGGCTCGGCGCGCGCGATATTTCGCGTACGACGTCCACGCGACGAGCACGACGGGCTGTTTGGCGGGCGCGTGTGTCAGGCTCTGTGATCGTGTGACCGCAGTAACGAACGATAAAACGCCGCGGATGCGTTAGCCACGCGCGATATGAAGACCGCCGCCGTTAGCAGCCGCGCACGCAGCACCGCGAAAACCGTCTCGATCGTCGCCGGCGTTTCTTACCGACACACGTCCACGTTCGTTCGCACCAGGTAATCACACCACCGCACGATTCTCTCGACTACTCTGATTCTCTTCCTCTACCTCCTCCTCCTCCTCCTCCTCCTTCTCCTCCTCCTATTTATACCCACCCCATCACCTCTTCTACTGACAGCGCCGAAGAACGTCGCAAACACGCGACATCCGTTTGGGAAAAAAACCACTTTCCGTTTTGGGTTGGCGTTCGGTTAGGTCGACCGATACGTCGCCGAGTATACATTTCCGCTTTACGACCGTACGCGATTTTAATCGAAATTCCCATATTTTTTGTTTCGTTTTAATTGTTCGTACCGAAATATACGGACGACAACGCGTTTAACACATTTTTTCCATTTCGTTCATTCACTCGAAGTTCACAAACTATTTCAATTTTCGACGAAAAATTACGTTCCGCGTTATTTTATATGCAAAATCTTGAGTGTTTCAAAGTGCGCTCTTTTTTTTTTAGTCATTATTTACGCGCGCGTATTTTATAGGTTCGTAATGGTTATTATCATTTTCGAGCGTAAGAAAAAACCGCGATTGCACTTAACGTAAATTACTCGAATCGAACCGGCGGAAACTTTTCCGGAATATTTCGAAAAAAAAAACGTCGTTTTTACGACGTCACTTTAAATTCCACGCCTTCCCTAAAGTAAGGCGAAAAATTCAGCGCCCGAAACTGAAGGAAATAATAAAACAATTTTATTATTTAGAACGCCTAATTTTGTATACACGTACGTATTACGTTATTCGTAATTTCTCGGCGATCGTTCGTGTGGCCACTGTTTTTGTCGACGTTAAAAATCCGAAACGCAGACCCCCCAAATCGTAATCGAGTAATTAACACCTACGTCGATATATTTATTACGATAGCGGCGTAGTAACGCCGTTACGCTACGTATATATTGCCGTCGCCATTTGCGGTACGAGTGAAAATAGATTTTTATTATCACACGGCTTTTCTATTTTATAATACGTTATACGGTTACGCGTATGTATAAGTGAAACGCTCGTGTTTACCGTAGACGAATAACGTCGTGGATGAAATCGTTAAACCAACAATAAGTCGTGATGTGTTACGGTATGTACATCACGTATATCATACATAAATGTGTGTGTGTGTGTATATATATATGATATAGGATACGCCGACGGAATATCGGAAAAAGCGAGCGCGATAACGGCTAAATATCGGGCGTTTTTATGGTACGAAAACAAAAATACAGATAGCCCCAATGGTCGTCGACCGATATACAATAATAATAATAATATCGAAAATATATAAAAACCAACGGCGTATCGAACAGTTTCGGTGGAATTCGGTAACGGTATACGTGTATTGTCTCGTATAGGCTACGCCGCGTTTTATCGTTCGTCCGTCATTAATATTCACCGTTGGCGCGACGTTTTGATTACAAATCTTCGCGGCCACCGGGTGGTTGAGATCTCGCATTTTTTCGTCCGACTCGTTCGTTCGCGATATTATATATAACCTGATTCGGTCCGTTTTCGGCGCGTACGCGAGTCGGATCGTTTACAACCGTGGTAAGTGGTAACGTTCGATATGTTCCGAACGACGTTTTTATTTCGTTTTCTTTACCCGCGGTAAATTTTTCGCCCAAAGTCGCCGGGCGTACGACGTGTACCGGCGTGTGAAACCGTTAAAACCGAGACGGTATTTTCGTTGCTAACGGAACACGATTACTCGATATAATTAATGCGAGTGTACGGTTAAACGCGTAATAAACGTTTAATTCTTTTTATAAAACCAAACGTCGCCCATTGATTTATTACGTACGCTATGGTCACAATAGGTTTTTTAATCTTTGCATAATACGTTATCTAAGCGTTCGGATAACGAACAATTCGCGATCGAATACTAGGCGACTACGAAAATGTATATATTACGCGTTCACGAATAACGTAACTTTCGCGTATACATGTATATATATATTATTACCGTATAAGCGTTTTCGAATTAACGAATTTGAAATCGCGCGCCTCTTGTAATTCGATTTGTCGATAAAATCGATTCGGCGTAAACGTCGTGTTACATAGGCGCGCAGAATAAGTTTCGAACAATTTTATAGTTTAAACGAAAAAATAGCAAACATTGTTCATATAGCAAACATTGTTCATATAGCTTTTGCAACGGACGAATAGCGCAATATAACCGCGATGTTTGTATACGAATAATTATTATTCGTATGTCTCCGATCTCGACGGATCCTTGACCTAATATAAACACAGATATCACCGGCGAACGCGTATTTGATCGTTATTCGAAATTTTTAAAAACGTTAGCGTTCGATTTTATCGGCTATGTTTCCATTCGTTCGATAAAACCACGCGGACGAATAATGCGTTGTGGTGTAAGGAGGTCATAGTGTCGACAATATAATGTGTTTAACATATTTTATTCGGGTTAATTATATTCGGCCATATTATTACGAAAATTAACGACGAAAAATACCGTTTTTGTTTTCGTAAATTGTACGTGTTTAATCCGTAAACCGTTTGGCGCGTTTAAAACATAAACATGTTTCTGAGCTGAGGGAAAACACATGTCGTTTTTACGACGATTTATTTCGTCGAAATTAATTTTTATTCCGTCCGCGAACGCTTTTTCACGTAGACAGCGAGGTTTTAAAATTGCTTTTAGTATTCGCCTTTTACACCTCGTCGAAAGTATAGATATTAATCTTAGACAATTTTAAGAAATTATTTTATACGTCAACAGTTTTCGACGGTAAAATAATTAATTTTAATATTTTCGTCGTTAAATTTACGACGACGAGGACTGTCGAATATAATAATTTGTCGAAAACCGTCGGCGGGCGCGAACGTTCAATTCGTTCCAGTGTTTTATAATTTCGTTCGTTTTAAAATTACAGTGAAAATTCGTACGTCGAAAGCGCGACCGAAACTTTTATACAAATTTGTCGTAGTAACGATATGAATTTCCGACATTTATAGCCGCGACTTTGATAAGTGGGTTTTGGACTTTTCACGCGTTTGTAAGTTTATGTTCAGTTTATTATAATTGCGCACGCTAGGTAAATATAAGAAATACGTTTCACGACGTTTTGAAGTAAAGTACAATTATTTTTTTAAACGTATTATTTCGCGTATATTTCGGAATTGTTTAGTTTTTTCGTAATATTTTACGACGTCGAGGTCATATTGCGATTATTTAACGCGTATTCGGTGTTCTCGATGTATCGCTAACGTGTCGGTAAATATGTTTCAAAAATGATATAAAATTTAAATATAAACAATCGACGAACAATACGCGGCCGAGTTAAGAAATGTTGAAATTAAATCGTACGCGATAGCCTAACATTGATCGCGTCGTCTACCGAAAAACTAAACGTGGTCCAAAATAGTGTTCGGGACGGAACAAATAATTCGGAATGTATTTCCGGAATTTGTACGCGTGCGTGTATATGAAGTATACTCGAAGCGCGGTTGTGTTCGCGCGTAATCCCCTATAGGGAATCCCTTAGTTTTTCGACGCGCTAAATCCGAACCCTATTTTTGTACTACGCACGGGCGGTTCAACAAAGTGAAATATACGGACGTGGTACGTTTTCTTTTTTGTTTACGAAATTCCCAACATTTCAGAAGAATATTCGAAAGTACTGTGATAATATTAGCGCACCACCGTAGCTGTTTACAACGTTCGTGGTGTGTACAACGAGAACAGCCCCCGCCGTTTATGTATTAATAGTACGCGCGGTGGAGTCCGCTGGATAATATTTTCGAAGAGGTCCGTGAAAATGAATTGGATAGACGCCCGTACCCCATGTACGATGGCTTCCAACGGGATGGGTTTTCGGAGTCTACGCACTCCACAACGGGCGATATACTACGGACACGCGCGCGCATCAGTTTTGCGCCGCGTAATTCGTTCGTAACGAAAATAACGATTTTCGTTGTAACGGCGTATAGGTACGGCGATTGTTTATTCGTTATGGACGGCGTTTTCGTTCGTGTTTACGCGATTTTACGTCTATATTTTCCGATCGTCGACGCTATTTTTGAACGAGCCGAATAACGAACGTGTCGTTTCGTTTGCCGAAAAACACGACGACAGTCGCCCGTTGGCGGTATAATTTCGGATGTTCGCCGTTAGGAAATCGAACAATTACCGTTTCCCGCGCCGCGTTCGTGAATACGCTAACGTCGACAATAGTACTCGGTCAAACCTATAATTCGTCGGTTCGTTTGTTGGAAATTGTCGGGACTGGGTGGATGATACATGGCGTCAACGATTTAACGAATACGTAATAAGCGCGTCGCGCAAACGTCGAACAGGAACGACGACGACTCGCCGCCATAGTTCGTAAGTAGGGTTAGAAAACAAAAATTGATAAAACGGAGGCGAAATGTGCCGGGAATTGAAATCGGGGGTTTATTTGTACGAACTTTTTGGATACGAGAATCGACGCGTTTATATGCCACGTAACATCGTATACGATTAATATATCGCCATCCGTTTTAAGAATGTGAATCTAACAGATTTTAATAATTATTACGCTATATATATATTCGTGTTTTAAAAGTAATTTACGTGCCCGTTAATGCGACTCACGAAATAATTACGATAATTTTATTCAAACGTCACCGGGTCTCGAAACATAAACATAACGTACGTACGATATTTACTTATACTTACACAACAATCGTCGAGATTGAAGTGTGGTAACACGTTATAAATCGTAATAGCGCGCGTTGAATTTCGAGTAAACGCTCGTTCCGGCGATACGGACAATCGGTAATTTTCAAAATCGTTCGATCTACCGTAATGAACACGATTAACAACGTTCGAAAAAAGTAAGTACGAGCTCAGTACATTAGGAATAAACGCGAAACGGGACCATAAAAATAAGCGAATAGGATAATCGTCGTTTATCGGAGCTAAAGGTGCGTAGATCGCGCACGTAAAATAATAGTTACGGTTCGTTCGTAATTACGCGTGGTTAAAAATAATCGTCCGTACCGAATTAATTTTCGAAAAATCGTTACATAACGACCGTGTGTATATATATATATATATATAATGCTTTGTGGTGAGCGCTAATTTGGCTAAAACCGTACCAAGACACAAAACCAGCATGTCTATTAGTCCATTAGTACAGCGTTCTTATATATATATATACGGTCTACTCAACTTAGCCTGGTTCGTTTGATCCAAATTAAACGCGTGAAGACGTAGGCCGTAGTTATACATCGTAAATACGCTTTCCCGAATATTTACCGTTTTTTGAGCGGAACGAATAGGGATTTCTCAGGGAAACGTATTAACGAAACAGTTTCGTTCGTAATTTTTCGCTCGTAATTATTTCGCGTTAGCATAACGGACGTAACGAACTCGCGAGAAATTCGAAAAAGTACTACCGTTTTATATTCATCGAGGCCTTTTTTTCGTCGGGAAAACGCGAACAATTATAAAATAAGCGCCGTTCGTAACGGCCGCGAGCATTTCACGTAGGTTTATTAACGATTTTCTAGTCAACATTAAACGTATTTAAAAAATCCAACTATTTGGTTTCGAAATAACCGCTTGTTGTGTTGCGTTGTAGAACACGATAATCCGTCGATTATTCAAACGAGCCCGTTAAACGCGTTCGCGTTTACTATGCTACGTAAAAATTACGAATTTTCACACGTCGTAGTGTCGTCCGAAGTCGATCATTTTTTTTAAACTTAATTCATAACCGCGCGATTATTATTACCGTAGTTCTACGTACCTATGCGTAAAGTACACGTGTGTTGACCTACGCGCCATGTAAATATTTATTTTTACTAATAATATATATTTACGTAGACGATAATAGTACATTTGATCGTACGTAACAATATGAAGAAAAAAGTATTCATAATGGTGGAAAAAAGAAATCGAAATATACTATTTAACGGTGTTTCGGGACTTTGCGTTGCTTTTCATTCATCTCGATATAAGCTCGAGTAGTTTAAATTATTAATGCGCTAAGTTTTCCATCGAGTTATATACGTATACGTTTAACGAATCCAATATTCCTAGCTGTATGTGTAGGATTCATTTGAACGTACTTAAGAATGCGCTTCGTCGTCGTTATAATTTTATATAAACCTTAATATTAAATCAGTTTAGCCACGTTTATATACAGATATTTATGTCATAAAGTTCCGTTTTATTAGCGCGTTGTTATGATATCTCGTCGAAGTACGTTTTTAGTTTTAACTGCATATATATATGTACGCGTTACATCGAAAATTAAATAAAATACGATTTGTAAATAAAATACATTTTATTGTTTTCCACTAGTTATATATATATATATTATATGTGTATAATTAAAGTAATAGTGTTTACTACTTGACATTCTGGTGACAAACACTATTACATGCCGTTGTATAGTTGTATATAAAACATATATATATATATATAATAATAATTTATGTTGTAAAAATATTTTTTATATTTATTTTATTGTATAATATAAAAAGGGGAAAAACCTATTACATTTCATAAAACAAATACACATATCACGCACGTATACGTATTTATCGCGATTTCTTACTGAAGTTATGTAGTCCACTCTTGGGTTAATATTATGTTGGAACGAAAACGGGTAAATATTAATATATAAGGAAACGCTATCGCTGTAAGCTATTTTCTTGCGCGTTCCCTATTAACGTTATTTTAGGAAATTTCGGGGAGGGGTCGGAAAACATGTGTTATTGAACCCCGTCGAGATTGCCGTAAACACGCGATTGTTCTTTTTTTTTCGCAAAAACACACGTTCCGATAAAGGAAATAATACTAGTATTTATATTACCGGGTACACGGTACGTTGCTACTCCGTTCGTTGCGTCTTTAATCCGAGTCCGAAAAATCGTGTTCAATGTCTACACAATTTGTTTACGGCGTGTTGATCGATTTTTATGGTATTTTTACAATTTTCGCTCGAATATACGTTTTTATTAACGACGAATTTCGTCAATCGTTGTTTAAAAATAAAACGTTCTTACGTCAAATATTGAATCGTGGATGGAGCGTGTCTAAAGTCTCGCACAATATGGTTCGTAACTCGTGCAAAATCTCGAAGTTTTCACATTTTTTTTTATATTAATATATATTATCGCGATAACCGTTATTTTAATTGAAGCTTCGTTTACGAATTACGACGTATATTTATTGGCAAATAAACAAAAAAAGGTATAAAAATATTCGTTTTGATTTTTGAATAGGTTCGGAACGAAATTATTACTCGTTGTTTCTTAATATCAATTTTTTTTGTATGGTTTTGAAATTTTATAGTAGCGAAAAATAACGAGATTATCGTCACTTCCGAAATGTTATGAAAATGAACCTAAGTTCCCTTCCGTCACTAAGCTATACGGATGTTTTTCATTATTTACGGCGGAAAATTGTATCGTCAATTACGAAAAACGTAAACGAAGAGGTGTGATTTGGTTACGGGCGCGAAATTGTATAAACGAACGCGCGATCGCCGACTGTTTTTCGAAACTTTCCACATAACGTATACGGTATTTATTGTAAAATAAATAAAGCTCTCCGTTCGGTACGTAATAAGGACCCGACCAATAACTATATTACGTATACACACGTACGGTAATTTCGTCAAATTTAAGGCGGCGTTACCGGGACGGTTTATTTGGAAACCCATTCGTTTATAGTAATCGTGTAAGTTACGCGTACAATCGTACACATACATACACACGTTCGGTGTGGACGTGAAAGCCCACCGGATTGCTAGCGATATATTTTACAAGTACGTCGTAAAAATAACAGCATACGTATACGTTAACAATTGGTCAGACTGCGAACTGAGTGACGCGGAAAATGGGCGGGACCCTATCGCGTATTATATATTACAATTTGACGGTACGATTTACACGTGTGTATGCGCGCGTTTAAGTACGAACCGGCAATAGTACCGCGCGTTCGGTGTAACGCGAATTCGGTAAACGAAATTGTGCGACGATCGCCGGGCGGCGGTTAATTTGCGGAGGATTACGTTGCGTTATCGAATCGCCGTTCCCGTGACGCGGGCTCGCCGACCAACGTATTTCAACGGGGTCCGATTAAGAGCAAAGAAAAAACGCGAAAAAGTTTAAAAAAGCCCATTCCCGTATGTAAAACGTGTGTACCACGCCGTCGCAATATTACATATTGGTCGGCGGGTCGCCTATCGGTTTTTGTTTTACGTACCGATAAATATTATTTATGTAGGTAATTCGCCCGTATCGTTCATACGGGTGTCGGAGCGTCGTCGGTGTTCGTTTGTCCGTTTTTTTTTAGGTCAATCGTCAATGCCGTCCGCCGCGCGCATGATAACGACGACGCCATCGCGACACTCGTAATACGCGCGCGTTAAAAACGGAAAAAAACCCGACGATAAACCGTGGGGCGTCCCGTATTACGGACGTGAAAGTGTGCCCGGGGGGAGGGGTGACGACGCGGAGAATATTTTGCGGTACGATAAGGCAAACGATTTGGGCCCGACCGTTATTGGTTCGATTCGTCCGTCGTTTTCGGGGCGAAATGGTTGTTAAACGTTGTTACGCATAGGCCACCGGACGATAACGAAATCGGTGCGCGTGCAGCGTCACTTCGCGGCCCGAAAGCTACCGGTACATCGAAAATCGCGTTTTGCGACGGTTAAATCCGAAGAATTTTGTTTCGCTTGGCCGTTTTTTCGGTGGGCAGGCTAGGGGGTAGGCTTGTGCCGCCGTATCGTATAAAACGTTAGTTACCGTAAAGTCGAAATAAACGAATTTCGACCCAACGTCGACGACTTGTGTCACTCGCGGAAACGTCGACTATATACAGCACGTTCGGATATGTTGCGGCGGTTACAGAATTTGACGTTTATTTACCGCGTACCTGTTCCGTAAAATGTTCGCGAAACCCGCGCGTATTCAATTCAAACACGAGTCGTAAGAAAATACGTCCGACAAATGTCCGTCCTCTTTCCGGACGTCGTTCTAGTATTTCGTCCTACCGACAATTATATATATATACCCGCGACGATATTTTATTTTTACACACGCGTTTACCCGTACATTAGTATACCCGATTCGGTTATGCGATTTGTCGTATGCGCGTTTGTTGTTATTTCGAAATCGTCGTTCGGTCCGGTAGATATTTTGTTCGGCGGTTTTTTTCGTAATTGAAACGCGCGCTCGTTTTTTCGAAAAATAAACTTTTAACGTATATTTATATATATTCCACGCCGACGTCCAATAAATCGCTAACGCGTAACAAAACAGTACGCGTATAGAATACTTGTTTCAACTACAATGTACGTGACGTATACACGAGTTCAAGAATACGATTTGTTTTTCGACCGTATAATATATTCGGTAATAACGTACGTTTATTATTTATAAGAATTATCGACCGTCATTTTTATTACGTCGTACGTTACATACAAACGCCCGTATTATTGATGGAATATAGTTATACAAAGTGTTCGAAACGAATTTTTCGCAGTGACGGTGACTGTCCGCCGTTTATATATATATATATATATAATTAATGTTTTTGCCACGTGAGAGTTCTGGCTAATATATCTCTTCCTCGCCATATACCTTTCCGAAATAAGTATGTTGATGTTTTTTTTTGCCCATTCGTTCGCCGCGTTATTATTTATAGGATTTCTGCACGGTCGTCTTAGTTTTTATATCGTTTGTTTCGTG